>QGQJ01000442.1:0-14797 GCA_003206725.1 Blastomyces emzantsi | reverse complement strand
ATACATTGCTTTGCGTAAATGGATGAAAGGAGGCAGTCTTTTTTTTTTTTGATTGTATTCTTTGTTTGTATTTTATTTTATGAATGCTCCTTGTTTTATATATTTGCGATGGGACTTTTAGATCTCAGCGAATTATCTCTCTTCTCTGTCACTAATGTGATGGGCCAGATGTAGAACTACTTCCTCCCCGCCCGATGCCCTGCACATACCCCAATCTTGGAACGCTGCTAATATGCACTTCCACTTTTGCGAACTGGTTACAAAACGTTCATTCAGCAGCCAAAGAGCTCCGTCAATGTTTTTGCATTATGCAATGGCTGGAAGAACTGGCCGAATCTACTTCCCCCTATACTCTTTCGTAGATACGCCAAGGTACTTCTTTCGACACCACTTCTCTCATCCCTGGGGCCGAGAACCGCATAGAATAGGTCGGACTCACCCTATTATCAACCCTCAGTCAATGAATTTGGGATTGACACATATTTCTTCCGTCTAATCAATTCCGTGCTCCATCAATGCCCCCGAAACCATCGATTTTCTAATCAGTTAAACCGATGACCAGCGGGGGGCAAAATACTTGTATTTCCGACGGAAGAGTTTGCGAACTAGCTATCTTTTTTATGTTTGTGTGGAACCAGGGTTAATCGCACCATAGGTCATGATTCCAGCACAGCCTATGGATGTTGTAATACGTGAACAGCGACGGGCTCCCTTTCAAGCTCTGCGCTAAGCCGTTCGGATGGAGGATTGACATCTGAGAGGGCAAGCGCGGACGGTATCATCCATGGATAATGCTGTTACTTGCTCCATAAGCCACACGGAAGATATTTCAAATTATAGCACGGATAAAATAGGATGTCGACGGAACGCCTGCGCAGCCAGCATACACCAGATGGAGGCAGTCGAAGCTATGGCGATGTGTACACTCCGTTACACATAGAAGCTACGGAGGGAAATGACAGTTGCTGTAAAATAAATACCGCAATGATTGAAAGGTACTAGTCTCACTTAAACTTCCAAGAGCCAATTCCACTGTCGCGGGTTCAGGGTAAGATTATTAAGTCGCATCGCAGCAACATATGAATTTCGAATTTCTCGCCCCTTCGTGCGTAGGTCTTCTATGGTTCGACCGCTCAGCTGTGCCCTGAAGTCGCGAAGTATCCTGGTATACCGATCGAGGCCTTTTGTAGAAATTGATTAGCATGCTGAAAATGAGGTTTTTTTTGACCCACGCGTCCAAAATAAGAGCAAGGTACCTTGATATCTCTCTAAACCGGCGACGAGCGCTTCCCTCTCCGCTGTCGTCCAGGGAAACTCGTCTGGGTCCTCAGATAGCTGCTCGATTGAGGAGTCTTCGTTAAGAGACATGATGGAAACATGATCATCCTGCTCATCATCTGTCGCCGCCAGGGTCACTTCTTGGCGATGCGGGCGTTTGTACTGCATATTTCGACTGGGTTGAACCCTTTCCTGCTGAATGTTGTTAAATCTTTCCAGCCGCCGCTTGGCCTGTAGCCGGTTAAATTGGCTATCAAAAACAGCCCACAAGAAACGAACCACGACTCTGATCTGCTGGAGAGTGTCTCCGAAAAGTATGTACGGCCGGAAAAACTTGGGCTGGATCCTTTCGCACAGTAGGAAAAGTGATTGTAGCAGCTGTGTCAACTGTTTCATTCCGTCAATAGAAAGCTCATTATCGGTGCAGTGTGCTGTGACGCATAATTTCAATAACACTACTAGCGCTGGTACAACATAAGCAACAATTTCATGGATGGCATGCCGTTTTCTTTCCAGGTCACGGTTATCGGTAACAAGGTCGCCTTTCTCATCGAAAACTAGACGGACTCTGGATAAGATGTGAGATATTTGCTCCACGACCTCCTGGGCATTAGACTTTTCTGCTTCGCACAAGTGGTACGGCACCGTTTGATAGTCCTGTCGAATTTCTCCTGTTCTGGCGTAGAGTTTCTTGGCTTGTGTGATGGCTGCTAGTGGCTGACGAAGAAGAGGGTTCTTCTGGGCGAGGTTGGAGCTCGGCATGAGTTTTTTGGCTTCTGCAAGAAGATGGGACCAGTTGGTATGTTGGCCGAAAAGCGTGGCGGCAGACCAAAAGTCTGCATCATCAGGATCATGCAGAGGTACCTCCTCAACATCCGTTTCTCTAGACTCGGATTCCATTTGAGATCCATCCTCGAAATCACTGATGTTAGAGACGCTCTGATGCTCGCTTTGCACCTCGCGATCCGATTCATTGTTTTCGCTTCCGCGCCTAATTTGAACGTCATGCTCAGACGCATTGTCAGGGGCGACCTGATGCTCGTTCTCGGCATCGACATCTCCATCTTTTTCGATGGCGTTATCCTCAGAGCTTTCGGGCGGGGGAATAATCGTACGATTTCCGGCCTGTTGAGAGTCCTCATGCATTGGATCTTCCTCGGCGGAAGAAACATCATTACCGCCCCCAATCTCCGACTCTCTATCTCTGCCTCGAGGCGGAGGAGACAAATGGAGAGGCGCGCCTGCTTCAACGCTCTCTAGCATTTTTCTCATTAGTCTGGTTAATGGTCGTTTACTCCCAGCTGATTTAGGCGACCTAAACTCCTGCTTTGACCTTCGAGGCGCGCTAGCAAACATATACGACTGGCGCGAAGCCAGCACACTTAACCGGGATGAACGCCGCGGAGTGCTCAGACTTGGGGATGGCTCTGCATATTCGATTTGTTTCAGTCCTCTGTTTCCGGTATATTCCTCGTCACTTCTGTAATTCTCATCAAGTTCCTGTGGATCTTCATCTTCACTTGCTTCCTTTTCAGACCGGGACTCGGAACCCTCTCCGCTAACTGAAACTTTATCATCGTCCCGAACGTGCGTTATATTAGGCTCTGCACGATCAGATCGATACGCTGCCCTTAAATCGTCTTCTTCATCCAGCTCGCTATCCGAATCATTTAAGGTCCCGGTTTTGGGTATAGAATTCCGCCCCGATGTGCGAGTGAAGCGTTGTGGAGCTTTAGGTGTGGTTGGAATAACATAGATATCTTTTCGACCCCGATTGTTGCGGGCTGTTTCAGTAGCCACTCGTTTCGTTCGGTGTGGTCGTTTCAATTTGACCGACTCGAACGGACTCAGTGTCTTCGCATTATTCTCCAACAGTGAGGGCGACGACTCACGCGACACCTTAGCATCCTGCCGCTTGCGTTTACCAATAGCGAGATTTGGGGGGAGGTCCTCGCCGTGGGATGAGGCATCATCGTCGTGGCTTTGTTGGGTGGTCATGATTGACCGTAAAAGCTCCACTGAGAGCTGGGGACCGGGGCCTTCATCGTCGTAGTTTGAAGCCATTGCGGTGAGCAATCAGTGAAATGACGAGCTTTCTTGGAAATATCACCATGTGTGCTGATTAAAACGCCATCTTCCACCTATGCCTCATAAATTGGAATTCCGGTGGGTGATGTTTTGTCGGCTTGGGCAAGCAGTGGGTCCCTGGGAACGCAGGGAAGCCTCTCAGTGTCCAAGGGTTGACGTTGCGGGAACTAAATTGGGGCGGCTCAAGCTCAACCTTGGAAGCGACACGTTGGCGCGTGATTCGGTAAGTTAAATTGTAAATTAGCCGCCAACTCGCCTAGACCTCCGTTTGGCTACCGCACGACTTTGAGGAGCTCAGCACCTGTCCACACTATCTAAGATGCTTTATCCAACAGTGCCTGCAACAACTACCCGAATCGCGTTGAAAATTCCAGAATATACTTTAGAGGGGGAATATGAACACGTGTGTTTTCCACGATATCGCATTACTGCGCAATGCGGCAAACTTCATTGAAGGTGTGCAGGACACTCAATCCAGCTCAGCACTGAGTGCAAACCAGCTATCAAAACTAGTCTTGTACAGTTCCGCAGCGACAAGTTCAACTTAAATGTGATTTTCACATAAATGGGTGTAAGCCCTTTTCCCATTGCGTCACTCTTCAGGGATGGGATACCAGAACGGCGCCTGCGCGAATTTTCGCTACTATAGCACTGGTGCACGCTGCAGCTTTCGACGTAAGTGCGATAGGTTCTATGGCTGTTTTTGACCTTAAAAAGAGGGAATGAACTAATTCGTCTTTGGGTACAAATCCAGCCTACTTGGGGAGCTGAAATAATGAAGGTGGTGAGCCATGATGAAATATGAACTGGCTCTCTGCCTCCGGCAGCAGCTACACGCGCGTGGGCCGAGTTGACATTACTAAAGAATTTGGCGGAATTTCAAACGCAAATGGGCACAGTCTCAAAAATCCTATAATTGCAAGGGAATTGACAATACCTGGTAAAGCAACTTCACGGGCGACATCAGATACAACTAGTGGTGAACATGGCCGGAGAGAATCCACTCTGTCTGCGAAAGCAATGGTGAAGGCGCTGAAGAAAGCAATGAAACCCTCGTAGAGTTTTGCAACTTCTTGCGCACATTTGGCCAGACTACTCGCGTATGAAGCAGGGTTTGAAGCCGACGAAAATCAAGACGGATCTTCAAGCTTAGAAGGTGATTCAAAATCCGAACAAGACTCCGATCAATGATTTACGATACACTATATACGCGCTTTTGAAGACCCTGTACCCTTCATTTGCAGACCATTGCAGTTGTTTAACTGGCTTGCTCTAACTGTAGGCTGCCGTCGCGCACGTTGGAACCCTGTCTACCATCCCAGCCTTGTTCGAGGCCACATTCACCGGGTTTCTCTCTCTAACCTGCATCCTACTGTGAAAGCAACCTGGCAGAGCCCTGGCCCATACGAGATATGAATGCATAGCATCAGCGTTCCCAACGGAAAAGGGACCTGTTATTTGATAAAGGGCGGTAAATTATACAAATAGGCACGTACCCTGAAATAGGGCACAAATGTTTGTTTATGTGCCTATTATTTAGTTACTGCTCTGACATCATCGCTACACAGCCCTTAGCTTAACAGTTTACGATTGATTTATGCTTAGATAGGTAAAAGGATTCAACATGTATTCCATGAAAAATTGATATCCCTTTACATTGTAGGGTGATATAGAAGACCCGTAAGTACTGCATAAAATGTAATAATAATTGCTTCAGGAGCATTGTTCTGCTGCGTCACTAGCCAGCCTTGGGTGTCCATGATGACATATTTCATTTCGTTGGTTTTGTTCCCCCCACCAAGCCTAGCAAACCAATCATCCCTACACTCTACTTCAACAGCAGAACAGAACGCATCCCTCAGTATATTGCAGTTCATTATCACACTCTAGGACGTTAGAAATCGGGAAAGTCAGAGAACAGAGAACCACCCGTGTAGCCAATGCTGTTGAATCTCCCTGGCCCCGCCCCGCCTCACTACCACCACAATGGCCGCAGGAGCTTCATTCTCCGCCCCTTACCTCCAACACTTAGACCCCTCACAACCACATAACTTCGAACTCCCTTCCAAGAGGATCAACGAGGGTAACGATGTATCCACCTTCCTCACCTCCCTTGCCTATAGGGATATCATGACCTTCATCCTACAGCTCAATCGCGCCATGGTCCCCTTAAAAATAACGGAGGAGGATGGCTCCCAGCGCGTGCAAACCTGGCCCCTCAACTGCGATGCGGTTGAGTTCTCGGAGCCTGTTCGTCGCCTGCAGTTATTACTCTCGAAGATAGATTCGATAATCGATGAGGTACCCCCGGATACGGGACCGAGACGTTTTGGAAATGTCAGTTTCCGCAAATGGTGGGAGGAAGTGGAAAGGCGGGCGCCAGAATTGATGGATGAATGTTTACAGCCCGAGGTGCTGCGGCAGGGGGCGCAAGGCCCCGATTCGGTATCTGCGAAGGAGGAGCTTACGGCTTATTTTATGGGAAGCTTTGGGAGCCAACAGAGACTAGACTACGGGACAGGGCATGAGTTGAGCTTTGTGGCTTTTTTGGGTTGCTTGTGGAAACTCAACGGGTTCCCGAAGACTGCGGCCGGCGTGGAAGAAAGGGGTATTGTTTTGGGTGTCATTGAACCGTATGTTACCCTCTGATAGGGATATATGCGTGTTTTCGATTCTAGATGAAAGAAAAGTATGCTGACTATCACTACCCGTGCAGATATCTTGAGTTGACTCGACGCCTGATAAGGATATACACCCTCGAACCCGCAGGCTCACACGGCGTCTGGGGCCTTGACGACCATTCTTTTCTTCCTTATATCCTTGGATCTGCGCAATTATCTCCTCCAATATCAGAGTCAGACCTTACCCCTACTGAAGGCTCATTACAGAACGCCCCGGAACCGGCTACTGTGGCAAAAGCGAATATAGTCGAGAAGGAACGGAAAAATAATATGTATTTTTCAGCTATTGGTTTTATATACGATGTGAAGAGGGGTCCATTTTGGGAGCATAGCCCAATGCTTTACGATATATCCGGGATTAGAGATGGCTGGGCGAAAATTAATAAGGTACGGCCTTTTCCATTATATCTTTGGTAACCTGGCAATCATGGCAACAGGGTTTAGCTAACCCGGAATTAGGGCATGATCAAAATGTACAATGCCGAAGTCCTCTCCAAGTTCCCCGTCGTCCAACATTTCCCTTTCGGTTCCCTTTTCCGCTGGGAACACGATCCCACGGCCGTGGCAGCACCTCCATCCGTCCATATATCCAGCCGGCCGGAAAGGTCAGGTGAAATGACCTCTCCACCCCCATTTAATCCCGCCGCCGGAGAGCTTCAGGGTACGAAAGCTCCTTGGGCAAAGCCTGCAGGTGGCATGAGCGGGGGTGTGGGTTCTACTGCCCCTGGGATGTCTGCACCCTTCGCACCGGCGCATCCTGGGACTAGACCCTTGCGTGCTCCACCAACCGCTATGACCACGGCACCATGGGGTAATAATCGAGGTCGAGAGGCTGCGGGACAGTTCTCAGCACCTGGTTCGCAGGTACCGACAAGAGCTCCTTGGGCTGGGGCGGGTGGAGGGCCGGATCCAAACATCCCAGTTAGGGCGGCGGGGGCGAAGAAAGATCCCGCTGGTGGGCAATGATGGTCTGCACTGCAGTTTCCATTCGGGAGGCCGCGGTGATCGCATGTCTATAAAAAGTATAGGGAGGGGAAGTATACTTTTATTACGTGGACCATTTGAGAAAGCTTATAGTTATGAACCTTTCGATAAATGAGTAAAATGACTGAGAACGAATTCATGTACGATAGACAATGTGAAATAAATGAATATAGCCCCGACTATGCGTGAACGAATACAGCGAGTCTTGGACAAAATGTTATACATGTCTGCATTTCATGATTCGTTGATCTAAAAAAAACATTTTCCAATGCCAAAAACGCTAGTGGGTATCTCATGACTCAAAGGAACAAAACAAGATGAAATGTACATGCAAAAAATGAGGAAAGAAAATAGCAACTGAGAACACGCAGGCTATTCGGAATCATCCGACCACTCATATCCCACCAGGGGTATGGCCGACACTACTCGTCGTGGAGTGGACGTTTCCTCATCTGCGCCTGTAGTCATTAACTCCCGCGGCTCATTGCCGTTCACTGGAATCGACATATCGCCATTATCGCCATCACTATTATCGACACCATCGCATTTCAGGTGTTGTTGCGACCTATCCATATTCCCGGGTGGCACCACGGCTGCAGATCCGTTCATTTTCCGCCGCTTTTGCCCAGGCGTCCAGTCCGAATTATCATCCACCAAAAAGGGATCAACAGCTGCCCTGGTATTTCCACTTAGCTCCTTCTGTAGCAACGCCTTCCGCTCCGCCGCGATGACCTCTGGTTTCTTTGGCCGCTTCTCCTTCTTTCCCCGCCCTCTACCAGGCGGAGTGGCCGGCAGCGATTTGGACTCAAATAGAGGCTTCGAAATCACACGCCGCGCTACCGCTCCCCCCACAGTATTATCGCGAGCGGGAGCAAAATCCACCATGCCTGCCCTCACCCGATCCCCCTCCGATTCTTCCAACAACTCGATCCCCAAACTCATCCGGTCCTGCAGCGCTTCTGTGACCCCCTGCGCAGTCTCCCTACGTTTCCTTTCCGCCCGAAACACCTTCCGCAGCCTCCGCGATTGTTCGTACGGATCCTCCCAGTCACGCTCCTGCCGTTTCCTCAGCTCTTCCATGCGTGCCTTCTCCGTCATAACCCGGTTCCGATCCGCGACCTTCCCTTCCAGTTTCGCAAACGCGTCCTTCTCCGCAGACTCCCCCGCGACAGCACCGGGAGGTATCCGTAACGTAATTTCACCATCTTCCTCATAACCACCCTTTTCTAACTCGCCTGTGTCCCTCCTGCGCCCACCCTCCGTAACCACATATGCGGTGTTTTTCGGGTCAGTCCGGATCTCTATCCAACCGCCGCAAACTGTATGTTTCATGCGGAAGCTGTAGATGGGAGTTGAGTAGTAGCTCCCCACGCGCTTTTTCAGCGCGTTGAAGCGCACGCCCTGCCCGATTAGCACGCTGTCGGTGGGTTTGCATGTCGAACACCATACCGCGAAGGGCATTTCGAACCGGACGGTGAGTTCGCCGGTTGTGCGTAGGTTCCGGGCGCGGGAACCTAGTGGGTGCTTGTTGGCAAGCTGGTTGCCGGTCATGAGGCCTTCTTGGTCCGGAGGGACATAGCTGGATTATGTATTAGTCCAGATTCGATTGGGGTCCCATGTGGGAGGAGAAAAGCGAACTGACCGTCCCATATCTAGATAGTTGCGTTAGGAACTAGAGCGTATGGCTATTTAAAACGGAATGAATTAAGAAAGTAGGCGGTATAACTTACTGAAACCCTGCATTTTGGCGGCGTGAGCTGCTCAGCTGCCTACTTGATCGCTGAAACAAACGCTACTTTTGTAGCCAGTGTCAGTTAGATATGATAATCTAGTTGTGATAGCCCTGGAAATGGCGGTACGGTACGGGCAAGATATAAACATGAAGGCTAGACATAAAATAGGACACTTGAACGGGCACTCCCTCAAGGATAGAGAGCTAAGGAATGCTGAAGTGTGTATAGAACCCATGCGACCAAAAAAGCTTGCCAGCGGCGAATGTGATATCACGTGCATTTTTATGATTATTTAATCAACAGGTTGACAACTCCTCCTGGGCTTAAATCGATCAGGAAACATACACCGTTTGCCCAAGGTAATGAAGTCAACTACGCATTCTGCAGTCAGAAGAATTCGTGGATTATATGACTATCTCGTGTGTTATGAGCCTCATCATGGATGGACTCTACTACCATTCCGCCATGTTCGAAGGCAATGGCAACTGGGCAACTCGCAGTAAAATCTCAAACGGCAACTCTGGGGGAGAAATGAGAGCTTGAACACGGAAAGCAAGAGGGCGGGCGGGTTATTGTTTACAAACATCCAAAACTACAATATCCGCTCATAATACTTGTTGCCCAGTCTTCACTCGCAGTGACGTTGAATTGAGATGACCTTGATACGTGGTTTTTTATATTTATCCTTGTATGGATAACTATTTACTTTTGCCGAGGAACATTTTCTCCTTCACCTCAACCAGTGTTCAAAAAAATGGACAAGCTCCCGCCAGAGACAGTTGGGCTTATTGCTAGCTGCTTGCTACAGCCTGAAAACGGCAGAAAAGTCCCCAAAATTGCGTCTTATGCTGGTATCTCTCGTGCCTGGCAGAATGCAGTGGAACTGCAGACGATGCGTTCGATTAAGGTGGAGAGTTCTTCGGCTGAATGGAAAATGTTTTGCAAGATTTTTATCGGTCTCCGTCGCCGGAGTATACTCTCGCACTTGGTCTATTCTCACCGCACGGCTCCCAGACATCGCCAGCCAGTATGGCCGGGTGCGCGAGTTCCAGAGATGCTACAGGACTCTGCTGCAGATAGGCAGCAAGAACTTGATATGGACTTTGAATTGGCGGTACGGAATCTGTTTGGCTTTCTCAAGGAATGGGAGGATGAGTTTCTCACAGCCAACATAACCCACAGGGCTGCCCCCATGACGCTAAGTATAGAGCCTGTCTGGAAACCTCAAACGCTGTTGATGTTGAAATTCCAAGGACAGGAGACTTTACCAAGCCTTGGTAGAGCGAAGTGTTTAATCATCCATAGTGTGCATCCCACAACTTTCGTCAAAATCGCAAACTGCCTTAGCAACATTACAAAGGTTTATTATCTTGTTCGGACGTTGAGTCTCTCGGTTTCCAAGAACAGTATTCAAGATTTCAGAACATGTAAGTACCTTTTATTGTTTCTCATTGATAAATGACAAGATTATTGACATGCTTCTTCTTAGCTCTCAGTGAACAATTACCAAAACTTTTCTTGCCTAGCTTGATATCCTTTCACGTTGGATGTGTTGGTCAATTCCCTCAAAATCATAATTTGGACGCTCCAAACTGGCATGAAAATCTTCCCGTTGACCCACTCTCACTGTCCCTGAGTTTTTTCATGCGTGTACACCACTTATCCGAGATCGACCTAAGATTTTATCCATGGGGCCTGTCATCCGAGCTGTTCTGCCCATTTTCACCCTCTTTTCCTACCAGCATACCTCAACCAAAAACGCCATGGGTCGACCTAGAACGGCTGATGTTGACTTATGGGAACATGCATCCTGGTGGAAAATGGTACTTGGTAGGCTCCCCGGAATTAGCGCCTTTTCCTTTGCGTGACGTTGGTCACGGTTCCGCCACTGGGGGTGATCTGAATTACTACGCGCGCCCTCCGTATCAGTGGCGCTGGTTGCCCTGCCCACGTACCTTTGATCCCCTTGTACGTGCAATGAGTCGTGCTGTCTTACATATGCCCAGACTCCGACAACTTAGCTTCACCCTCTTCTGGAGTGGTAATTTGGCAACAGAGCAGACTCTTCACATAGAGTTTCTTATGCCAGGAGAAACTACTGCTATTCAACCACGCTATGATTTTATAGCGGCATTCGACCGACAATACGTTGTTTGGACACGATGGTACGCCTGGATGATTATCGTACGGCCTGGCAATCGCGCTATGGATATCGCTTGGCAGATCCCGCGGGATGTTAGGGAGCTCTGGTGGGACAAGGTTGGGGTGGAGCGCAAGGGATTGATTGCACAGGGAACTAAGGGACCGAATGGGTACGAGAACATTGCTGTTTCATTTTCGCGGAGTGAATCCTGTTGAGCATGATATGGTAGGCTATCGCCCTACTCTACCCAATAGGGAAATGTAGGGTACCTGAGCTGTGCAAACTGATGCTGAAAATAGAAAGAAAAAAACAAAAAGGGAAGGAAATACACTTCTGCAGATATTAATACTCAGTTTTATTTGTAGCCAACGTTTTCAATGCAGACTCAAAGGGACCTATTCCCGAGACTAGATCTTGGAGTGATACAGAGAGCCAAACATGAAAATACAAATAAAGAGAAAGGAACGGAAACTAAAAGGGAGACTCTCGAGATACATCCTTCTACGAGTCCAGATGTTAGACGGAGATTGATAGTTACCACCCGTAACTTGCCGATTGCACCGTTGGATAATACAGGCATGGCTCTAATTATGATTTCCATACAATTATGGTTTCTTTAACTATATTAGTAGTATGCGTGAAGGCCCATTCGGTCGAAAAGTTATACACCGATTCTAGTATCTTTTGAAGTAAGGCCCAGTAGAGTGACAGAGTAGGCAATGAGTATTAAATCTTGGACGATTCTAGTGTGATTATCCATCCCTATTCAATCCATCTCCAGCTCCCCGGCTAACTAAACTTAGCTCTTACTGCGTCTCCATTCTAGCATCCCTGCAGTCACCACCGCCAACCTCACACACCACCTTCAAGTCCTCCACGCTCTCACCAACCCACAACTTCGCACCCTTCGCTACCTGCGGAACCTGCCAATCCTGCGTGGTAACATCCCAAACACTCAAATCCCTCCGAGTAATCTCAAGACGTAGAACCTCGCTCTCGCCCGGCTGCAGCACGCGCGTTTTTTCAAACTGTCTCAGCTGTAGCCGGGGTGTATCCGCCGCTCGCTCCGGCGGCGGCTGGACATACAACTGTGCGACGGAACGCCCGGCTACCTTACCTGTGTTGGTGACTTTGACATCGACTTTGAATGCGATGTCCCAGAGAGCTGGGTTACCGCCCTCCCGCCCACCGGCGCGCGGGGGTGGTTGTGGCGTTGTGCTGTAGCCTTCAGGGTATGGGTAATCCTTCCCTGGCTTGATGGACGAAGGGTCATCGAGGTATGGGTATAGGTAGCGCCAGATGCGGTTCAGACCCTTTGGCCACGCTGCTTCGGCTGCAGGCGGGATGTCGTTGGAGAATGTTGGAGGTGAAAGTTTGGCGGGTCTCTCTGGGGGGTATTCGGTCAGCGGTGTAACGGCGTTCAGTTTGGGCTCGCTGAATTTGAACGTTGTGTATGACAGCCCGTGACCGAATGGGTATCGCGTGGTGATGTTTTCTTTGACGAAGTGGCGGTAGTCGATATATAGCCCTTCGGTAAACGTATCTTGGATCTGGATTATAGGGTCATATATGAGATCGACGCTGTCTGGATAGTCGTCTTCAGATTTCGGAATCGTGTACGGCAGATGGCCGCTGGGACTATGGTCTCCGAAGAGAATATCGGCAATAGTACCTGCTTCCTGACCTGGGAGATGGGCAACCAACACTGCTTTCACCGATGGGAGATCGATCCATTTCTCCATGATAATTGGGCCCACGGTGTGAACGACAACAATCACAGTCGAGAACTTCTTCGCCGCGTCCATGACAAGCGTGTCACCGCCATGCCAGGCATATAGGCCCGCAATCGTTCGGTCTCCTGGATTTCCTTCAACACTAATGTAGTTCTCGCCAGAATCCGAATTGATGAAGACAACTGCAATATCTTCAGGTTTCACGTCTATAATAAGAGGGAAATGATTACTGATGTGAAACTTTGTCTTCGGGGCTCTGGCCTCGATGCCTTCTTGAGGAGTTACAAGATAGGGAACTCTGGCGGTTCCGCTTCCCCATCCCATCGTTAAGACGCCCCTGTTGCAACCTCTGTCTGGGCAGGGATTGAGTCCTAGTGGATCGGGACCCGCGTCGGTGCCAAATACCCTTATTGAAGAGTCCGGGTTCAAGGGGAGAACACTGTCTTCATTTTTCAAAAGAGTAATACCATCCCTAGCGACGGCTCTGGCGATGGTATTATGGTTCTCTTGGACGTCGACGAATTTGTTGACGACTCCGATTGGAGAAAATACAGCCCCAGGGTACAAAAGCCCCTTTTCAGCAGTTGTGTGGGTCGAGAAGTTTGGCGGCGGAAAGTCCTTGTCCTGCCCTAGCTTGAACCATGTAGCAACAATCCGTGCAGCCTAATGCCGAAAGTTAGTTGTCGAGCCGAGGGGTTACAGCCGTCGCGGATGTACAGTACATGTATATCAGCAGAAGAGAGGAATCACCAAACGTACCATATCATTTACCCGCTCTAGGGGTACAGTCCCATTTAGGACCGAACGTGACAATTCCTTTCCCCAATAGGTATGCCCTGATAATGGAGAAGCACCATCTCCTGGCATGGCCATGTCCAGGCCAGCAAGTGCAGAAGAAACGCCTCCAATATGGGCGAACCAATCGGTCATGGTAAATCCCTGAAATCCCAATTCATCTTTAAGAATGCCGTTGATCAACTTGCTGTTTTGGCTGGACGAGGAGCTGTTAACCTATAGAATAAGTTAATACCATCTCCTGAACTAAGTTTCTCTCGTTGTTGGAATGAAGAAAATGGTCGGTCGTACGTCATTGTATGCCATCATAACGGCACCAACCCCCGCTTTGACAGAATCCGCAAAGGGCCAGAGGTATAACTCGTGCAGCGTCCTGTCATCGATGTTGGCCGAGTATGGTTGTTGAAGGAAGTCAACGGGCTGGACAGGGAACACCATACGAAACATCTCCTGCTCGTTCCCGACCAGATGCTTCACAGTCGCGATCACGCCCCTACTTTGAACGCCCTTGATTGTCAGGGCACTGGCAATCCCTTGGAGCGATGGATCCATGCCGAACCCTTCCCAGTTACGTCCTCCGCGTGGCTTGCGCCCCAGTGGACCTACAGATGGACCAAGGTGGACGTTTACCCCTTTCCCACGAAACTCCTTGCCTAACGCAACGCCGCGGTCGTACATCAGTTTCTTGTCGAAAGTGGCTCCCACTGTAATTCCTGCTGGGAAGGCTGTAATGTGGTCTGTATTTCGGACACCAAGAGGGCCGTCCTGCAGACAAAGCCTAGGGATTCCGAACCGGGGCGCACTTCCTGTCTGTCCCACGCAAGGGCCCATGGCAAAGCCAGTACCCGTTGTTAGATTCACTTTCTCGGCAAGGGTCATGTTTGCAACCACGGCATGGGCTTTGGCATATGCTTCTTCCCATTCAGGTACCCAGCCTCCCACAGGTGCGGGATAATATGGGGGAGAAGCCCACTCTGGAAGTCCATTTTGCATGGGTTCGAGGGGCGGGGAGCTGCTGGTATCTTGTTTTGCAAGTGCGGAACAACTCAGCGCACAAACGGCGCCAATAAAAAATGATATAGAGAACGGCATTTCCAAAGGACAAGGAAGTAAAAATTAAAGACTGAATGAATGGAAGACAAGAAAAGAAAAAAAAATCTAAGAGAAGGAATAGGCGGAGGAGTGAAGGATTATTTTGGTCTCACTCAGCCAGCCTGGAAACGCTCATCGATACCAAACAGGCTCAAATATTATTTCCACCGCAATGGTGCAGCCCTCCAGGTTGACTGACCACATCATAGGGTGTTTTCTTTGGCTTTATAGACTGGTAGAGCACTATGCTGTGGCCGGAGGGGGGGGGGG
>QGQJ01000440.1:0-45952 GCA_003206725.1 Blastomyces emzantsi | reverse complement strand
GACTTAAGAATCTTGATGAATAGAATAGAGAAATATAGTTTTATATATAAATAAATAAAAAGTAATTCATATATATTTCATCTGAGATACAGACTCAGAGATATAGTGATATATATATACTCAGTTATGATAAATTTGATTACTTTGACTGCTGCTCAGTTCTGTCTGATTGAGTCTGAATAGAAGTGCTGATATCAGTAAATTTAATAAAAGCAGTCTCTTAACAGCTGAATATTCAGTAAAAGCAGTGAGCTCTTTAGAATGAAGAGCCACATAAAATCTACTCAAGGCCACAATCAGTGCAATCAAATTAGGTGTCACCCAGAGTCACTCTGTACTTGAGTTTGGATTTGAATTTTGAGGATTATATAATGCACCAACACTGGGAAGAGAAAAAAAAAAAGTCTGATCTGTTCTCTGCAGCCTTTTGCACAGTAATCCGTATTATCCTGTCATGTTCTATCTTCTGGGTCAACAACGAATTCTATAATAATGGCGCTCCACTCTCCTCAAACTCTCCCCAGTTCATTTTTTCTGCCAGGTGTTGGACGCGAATTCCGCCTACAGGCCCGAAAGCGGCGGGGGCCTCAAGACCCTGCCAGATCAGGCATGGCGGGGAGGAAGTCAACAACATGCGCTGTATCTCTGTGGTTTCAATACGGCTAACTGGCTGGGCGGCAACGCCAAAAGCTTGGTAATATCAGTACAGTAATCTGTCACAAACTAGGCCTGCGGCCGGGGTATTGAGCCGGATAATTTATTTTTCCGCCCGCTCCATCATATTCCCTCGTTCTGGCCCTTCGGGCTTGAGTGCGCCCGCCCGAATTGTATACCCGTGCCTGGCCGAAAATGGGAAAGGAAAGCCGACAAGGTTTCTTCTAGGAGGCAACCGAGAAAGGCCGCTTATGCAGGATATCGAAATAAAGTAGTTGTTGTAGCAGGTGCGAATATAGAATGGGTGTACAGATTACTCTGTGTAGACTTCGTGACTGGTAAGGGTCGGTCACTGTCCGTGCGAACGATGACGGCATAGATCTAAGATTCTCTAGACGTCACAAGTGCACAAAGGGGGGTAAAACTAGCAAAAAACAAACCGAGTTAAGGGAGGAATCATAATATATAAATTATAGTAGGAGATAAACGACAAAGGCTTTCAAAAAGTGCATCGAACAAAAGTTGACAAAAATAAGCTCATATACTTTGAACTTTGAATGGAGAGGCTCATATAGCCGCCCTATTTGACTTAATCTCGGTGTCATGATTTAAAACACAGGTCTTCTGACAGATCAAACTTCACTGTTGAACTTTAAAGAGAGTTACACACATATATATATATATAGATAGGTAGATAGATAAGCTAGAAAGAGAGAGCCGAGAATCAAAAGCTTCCCAACCGAAAAAGAACGCAAAGTGTGTAGCTTTAAATGAACAAAAAAATATATAAAAAAATGATGTAAGAGAAAGCAAGTGCCGAAATCAAGTGAGTGAACAGCCTGTGGAGAGTAGTTGAGTTGCCTAGTTCAGTGTAACTTGAATCAACAAGAGAGGAAAATAGAGAAAGTTTGTAAATGGACGCTAGAAGAAGACTCAAGGCTGAGAAAAATTTTAAGCAACTGAGCAACTCGGTGAGTATACATGTGATGACAATAAGAACGCAGTATATAGTTAGTGTAACTAAAAATGGAAAGGAAAAATAATAATAACAATAACCGTGAAAAGATTTCAACGTCGCCCGAGACAGCCCCGCTCGAAGGAATCGTTCAACATTATAATAGAAAAAACAAAGAGGTGGGGGGGTAGGAAGGAGAAGAAACGTAATGAATAGGGCGGAATCGATTTATAAAAGAATAAAGCAAGAAAAGCAACGAAACAGAAAACCCAGGAAGAAAACAAGAAAAACAACTGGTTTAATACTCTGAAAATCAAGTCTCCTCAAAGTCCATCTTGAGAACCGGATACAGATTTCCCCCAGTCTCTGACTTCTCCCTACTAGGTTCTTTGCCCTCTTGCCGCTGCCGCTCCTGCCGCAGTTCAACCCGATGTCTACCTATATCCCTATTTGAGCCGGTAGACGCAGAAGACGAAAACGATGCCCTCCCTCCAAGCTCAATCCCTTCCATCCTCTCACTAACGTCATGACTATCCCTATTATTGTTGATCCCATTCGTAGTGGCATTAGTAGGACCAGTAGGATTATCCTCCTCATACTCACCACGACTAAGTCGTTCATAAATATACAGCCGTAGTTTCTCGAGGAGACGCACGTTGGCTACCCACTGCTCGACCGAGTGGCCGTGCGTTTCACTGCCAGTAGTAGCATTTGCAGCCGTAGCGGCGGCAGCTACAGCTCGGGAAGCTTCCTCGGCGTCTGGAGTGGTGCTAGACGTGCTTTCGCGCTTTTGGCTACCACGCTCGGAGCTAGAGTCATGATCTGACGGTGTCCTATGTTTTGTTGTTGGTCGAAGTGCTGGGTCGATGACATTTGTAGAAAATTTAGCAGGTTCGGTATTAGAAGATGGGGAGAGGTACATTTGCGATGACGGAGGTACGCTGTGCAGTTGGGATCGTTGGAGCATGCCACCTGTATATCGGCGACGGTCATCGTTTTCAAATACACTGCTGAGAGTCGATGGCGGCGCTGCACTTGAAATACTTGGATAGGCCGTGGTGGAGCTTTCCTGGGCTGTCGTGGCTGGAAGTGTTGGATACATCGCGGCGCTAGATTGAGGATGGTGGGAAGGGGGAACAGTATGATGCGTCGAGGAAACGGAAATGGGAGAACGGCCAGAAGTGTAGGACTGAGCACTAGATGGAGGGGTAAGAGCGGGTGTGCTACTATGTGGGGAACGGGCGGAAGTCGAAGATGTCATCATAGGAGCAGAAGTTGTCGCTGTCGCGTGGCTAGATGGGATATGTGTGGCAGACGGGGGTGAGCCGGTATTCCGGTAGCTCATCCCGCCGTGGATGTAATGGGCACCTGGCTGTGCGACTCCAGCAGCGGCAACGTGATCATCACTCTCGTAAACGGTCGACTGCATCTGTTCCAGGAACTGGTCAATGTTCATCAAGTCAGCCTTGGTGCGAAGGTTCCCCATTGGAGGCAAATGGTACGACTGCGCGGGCATTGGGCCGGACTGGTAACCGCCACCATGGCCGCCGACATTAACCATGGCTGGCATCGGCTGGTACTCAGGAACAGCACCGCCGTTAACCAGGGGAAGGGGCAGGCCATGCAAGTTTAGTAGTCGCTGCCCAACCGCGGCGTAGGAGCTGGGGTCGAACTGACGGCGTTTCAAGTCACCGAAGAACTCATTCAAAGCATCGTATCCCCGCTTCTTCGATTCATAGGAGGCCTGGTGCGACGCATCGCTGCCAACAGCATAGTAAACGTTTCCATACGATTGATTGGAAGGATGTTGTGGGTGGGGATTTGGATAATATTGTGGAGCTCCATGCGGATACCCCTGTCCGGGGACAGGTCCTAATGACCCCTCGAAATAATGGGCTGTTGTCAAAGTCATATTAGCACGATAAAGAACAAGATATGGTCACAAATTTAAAGACGGTGAAAAGGTGCAGGAAGCTAACTTACATTTTCCGTCTGCGCCAACACCGACACCGAACATTCCATTTGGTGGCCTGGCTCCCGGGCCAGGTTCTGGGGATCTTACGAGGACGGAATCGTCCGCATGGGTCTTGACATGTTTTTTCAAATCCTGTGGACGCTTGAAAGCCTTGCCGCAGAAATCACACTTGTGAGGTTTCAAGGGAACATGCACTCGAATGTGCGACGTAATATGGTCACGTTTGACGGTAGTCGTCCGGCAATTCGCCCATCCACAGGTTAGATTCAAGTTATTGGTACTCTTGCGGCCAACATGGCGTTCACAGACGTGTTCCTAAATTTTATGCGATACGTTAGCACAGTAAAACAGATGACTCTCTCACCCAAAACACAACACCTAAGGGAAGTAAAATGCCAAGTCATCAAGATTTATAAGCGCAGGCTGGCGCCAGAATGATCCAAGAAAATATATAACATTCAAGGGGCATGGATATCACGTGGATCATAGCGCCGAGACACCAAGAGACAGCACTCACATAAAGGGCTTCAGCTGTGGGAAGCCTGTCTTGGCAACCATGCCATTGGCATACTAAGTTCTCAGCAACACCTTGCGTTGGACCACTACTCAAATTCTGTGAAAGGGATACTGGGGTGACAACGGAGGCCGCAGCGGCGGCCGCAGCAGCCTGCTGCACCGCTGAGGGCGAGTTCAGTGGGGGATGGGAAGACTGGGCAGGCGAGTGCTGAACATGTGCTGGAGGCGGCTGTTGTTGCTGAGGCGGACCTTGCTGCTGCTGGGGTTGTTGTTGTTGTTGCTGCTGCTGCTGCTGCTGCTGATGCGGTTGTTGTTGAGGTTGCTGTTGTGGGGATGGTTGCGGCTGTTGTGGCGGCTGCTGCTGCTGCTGTTGCTGCGGTTGTTGTTGGGCCATCGGGGCGGAAGAGTCTTGGTTTTCGCGGGAGGACATAGCTGCCAAGAAATTTCTCTTGTCAAAGCAAGTCTTGGGAGCGGAAAATGGGAACAACAAAACGCGAAAGCGCCTAGGACTGAAATATCAAAACGCAAAAAGGCGTTCAGAGAAAATTATCCAAAACAAGGTGGATGAGGAAGGCGGATGTTACAAAGGAAGTGGCGGATGATATTTGTCGCGCAAGAGCGCGAGGGAAATAATAGAGAAAAAAGGCTTTGTAACAGAAAATCGGGCGCGAGGGCGGGGGGCAACAAAATAAACGGGCTCGACGAAGTTTAAAACTGAGGGGGGAGCCTACACGTGCGAGATGATATTGACAACGAAGATATTCTGTTTGCGATATTTTTCGTTGAAGTTGTTTCCCCTCTTGTGCCACTCAAAATGGAATTTCGCCGTCACTCTGTATGACCAAAAAGAGAAAATACGACTGAATATCGACGACTCGTATATCGACGCTGCGAGACGGGATTGAAGATCACAAGCTCGATCCCAAAGGAGCCCAGTCACGTAATTGAAATTGTTGTTAATAATGTCGTCGCAGTAAAAGGTGGCCTGTTGAGCGAAACTTAGGCAGCGGTTATTTCAGTTCTACAGCAAAAAAGGACAGGAGGACAAAGAGTCTGAGAAAGTTTGGGGAAAAGGGAGGAGAAGTATGGCTCGGGAGCTGGGACTTGGGGAAGGGAAGGTAATAATAATAAGAGGAAGAAAAGGGAGAAGTAAATGGAAGGGGAGGGGGGTGATACGGGAAAAGACGCAGACACCAGCAAATACAGAAAAAGGTGGGCGGACAGGGACGTCCGGGCCAAGAAATCACATACCGCAAAACGAGAGGAGAGAGGAGGGGGGAACCGGGGGATGAGGGAAAGGCTTGGGCAAGCTGGGCAGTCTTGGCACCTGGACAACAACGTATTATGCCTGTATTACAGGGTATTGCGCGCCAAAATACAAGTGCCACAGCCACACAAACCTTGTTTTTTTGGGCCCTTTATCATACACTCTGTTACGTCTCATTTTCATGTATTATTCGGATCCTGGGCAGGGTGGTCGGAATCGCTTGGCTCTCAGAATGCCGCTGCGCCCGCAGTTCTGTACTGTATTGTTCTGATTCAAGAAACAGCGCCAGGTTGCCCAGGTGCGAGAGCTGCATGAATTACTCCCGAATAACTAGCCCTGTTTTTACCCTCGTGTACTTCCAAATTAGGATGCAATATGAACACGATTTTCACGATTTTCCAATGCACCCAATCAAGTGATGAATCAATCCAAAATTACATCGCAAAACAAGCCGGAAAGGTGGGGAAGCGAGGAAAGGGCGTGGAAGGAAAAAACAATACGAAGCATAAATTAATGTTGACTGTTCTGTCTTAAATAGTGTCCATAACAAGAACAAAAACGCATCTGCGCCAGGGTTAAGCGGACGCCAAGAAAGCCAAGCGAGCCAAGGATGCCCCGACAGCCAAGTCTAGCCAAGCCAATGCCCCAGCGGCAATTCTTCGTCCCTGTCTCTCTTGGCTTCTGGCATTTTTGGCATTTGACATTTGGCTCTCCCCCCGCCCAGCAGCCGCCAGCTAAGGTACCACTCCCCTCCTTACCGACTACTACCGTCCCTCTGACATACAGCAGGAGCGTTTCAATTGTCACATCGGGTCAAATCCCACAACCGCAACTCCTCTCCACAGTGCAGTGCATCGCAAAAGCTTAAAATAATCTAACAACAACTCGGCAAACCAGAAAAGCTGCCAAAGACTTGATTGACATTGTGTGGAACTAATAATAATGTCGAGCACATGGCGCATCCATGTCACAGTTGTAAGGAACTCTGGCCACAACTCAGACACAATAATAGTCATGAGATAGCTCTCCACACCAAGATATTTTAATTGAGCGGGGAAGGGTACTTTCATCATTATTACTCGCAGTTCATGAGGTATGGGCTGGTGCCCCAAGATCCTTAAAGGTCCACGAGGTGGAACCGGTCAAGACAGTCATTATCTCTGCTGGCATCTGGGGTCAAGAAGCCACAAAAACTTGGAGCCATGTGGTTTCTGGAGCCCAGCAGAGTGGCGCAGCGCAGCTCTGCATAAGTTTGTGTCTGCGGACTTACCCTCGTCAACAACCTATCATCTTTGTTTTCATGATGATACTACTGGACGGTGGATGGTCCTGTCATTTGAAATATTCGGATAGAAAATCCTTCCATGCTCCGATGATACAGGAATTTTACTCAGCTTGGGTTCCAACGCCCATGCATCACTTCTTTTCTCCTTTGACCTCCTCTGCTCTAAGGAAAAGGAAAAGAGGAATCGCCATTTCCGATGTCGAATTGATCCCTGGACGAGAAACAGCCTGATGTTTCTACCTAATTAAGATTGGACATGGATGACTCCCTTCCTAGCGCCTACTTGAGGTATTCGGCGTATGCCTTCCCTACCCGTGGGGGGGGGGGATATTTACGCCCGAGCAGAATTCGCTCGCCGACATCGGGCGCGTAGATGACCTCCACAAGCTCCTCGGAGGTAATTATGACAGTTAGTTATTTATGTATTATTACCTAACATGTTGAGTCGTCCTTGATTCAAGTATCAAAATAATACGCTACTAGAAGCTACATGTACATGTACCTTTCCAGGCTGATCAAGGTAACCAGAAAATCTAGAGAGCCGAAAGGCATGAAGTTGTCGCTTTCCTTTCCTTATAGAATCGAGTCTGGGGTTGAGATTCCAGTGGGCCAAAGCTCTTGGCAAACGATCACACAAACTCGGCCCGCTGTCTTGACTGCCAAGAACGTGCCAGGAGGAGGGATCTATCGGGGACTGTCTTACATAGTTTGTGGGTGAGCAAGCCCATGGTTAGATAGGAGCCGAGAGCTTCAGACCGTCATAAGAAATACAAAGCCAATCCGTTTCACCAAACTATTCTAGCTTTCAGGCCTAATGAAGAATAATCACACATTCATTGAAACTGCAGTGCACACCAGCAATGGGGAGATCATCGATATCGCAAAAGTTTCAAATAAAAAGAATCTAGAAAAGGCGCCAAAGACATAGTTAGCATAACCTGAATAATGTCGAACACATGGCGCATCCATGTCACAGTTGTCAGTAGCCGTGCAGCGGTTCTGCTCATTTCCACCACCTGCATGTTTCCTTTATATGACACATGCTCTTAATGAGATCATGAGATCTTCTACATTCTATACCTATGTCTCTCAGTAGCTAGCTGTTTTCAATCAAGCTTCTTTTCTATCACTCTCCGATAGATTATGATTGCTCATTCTATACTATATTATACTAGGTCTTTCTGCAACTATTTGTTTTTTAATTCTATATATTTTAGTTAGGGGGTGCCCCCGGACCCTTTTCTATCATAGATAGAGGAGTGCTCAAAGCACTGCTAGAATCAGCGGAGCGAAGGAAGCAGATAGACTGTAGATAGATAGACAGGTAGCTAGCTAGGAAGTGCTATGCAAATAGATATCCGGTGGATACAGGGAGAGGGAGGCAGGCAGGCACCGCAAATGCAATGGGCAAGGGCGGAGTGAGGCTCAACTGCTCGCTCCAAGCGCTGCCAGCAGGAGCGAGGCCTTCACGATTTCACATCATCATGAACAGAGTAAATATAGATTCACTTCCCTAAGAACCGCCAATTTATGCTTTTTCCCCGGGTGCGAAGTTGAAGCAGGACATACTGTTCAATTTTAATGCCATACCTAACTCAGCTCAGTAAGTGATGCCCCATCTCGGTTAGCTTCTCAGAATGATGTGCTTATAGAGAGTGTGAAGATACCTGAATTACAATGGCGCTGCTCAGTCCTGAAGAGCTGAGAACTGTTGTATCCGCATTAGCGCAGAAACTCGATTCATTAAATATCGACTATGCCATCATGGGGGAAGCTGCCACCTGTCCGTTGAATGCAGACCCGAGTCGAAGGACTGAAGATATTGATCTTGTCGTCCATGTTGACCACCGTATGATCACTGACAATTATCTTACAGCTCACCTCCTCACATTGTTCCCATCATACTTTGAGGGAGTCATTCAATTTGGGCACACTGTCCCTGCATACAAACTGCACCGATTAGGAGATACCATTCAGTTGGTGGAGGTGGAAGTATTTGACTCTCAAAGCTGGCTTCAACGTCCCCAGTACAACATTCAGATCGCTACACGGACGACATTGAGTATCAATGATCAAGGGGTCAAATTCTTTAGCCCTGAATGGATCCTGCATGGGGGGATTCTGTCTAGGTATCAGCGTCAAGGTAGTGTTAAAGAAGCAACTGATATTCATGATTTCATGAATATGATCTCTTTGAGTGTGCTGGGGAGAGCTTGACTTCAGCCAAAGTCAAGAGGCCAGATTTGACTCAGGGTCTGAAAGCAAATATCACATGCAGCACACTCTTCAAAACTAGTAAGTTTTTCTGTCATTCTCTTAAGCCCAGTTATTGACTGAGTGGTAGAATTTCACGAAGGTAGAAGTCTCCGAAACCCTCCTTCAGTCAGTCAGTTGTTGAGTTCTTGAGGAGCTTGCCATCTGCAGTGGCCTTTTGGGATATTACTGAGTGCTATGAATGTTACTGTAACCTGTTACTGAGGAACACCGATGGAGTAGGTAGTTATGACAGGACTCTGAAGGTGTTATGTAGTCTTACTACTTGTCTCACAGAAGATATGAATTGCTTTGCAGAAACCATTTCCTGGCAAGAACAAACATATACTGTTAGCTGAATGAAAATCATCATTAAATTAGCATTTCCCCTCATATCTATTGGCAGATCTTTGCCAGAGCCGAGACGTTTTGAAATGCGCTGATCAATGAGGCTGAATTGGCCTCATGAATTCAATCAAAGTTGGTACTATATCATTCCACTGCCTGCTTATCCAAACAATGATCAAGAACATCATTATCAACCTCTTAAGTATTCTGTCATCAGGGATACCCAGTGTCGCGCCCCATGCAGAAAAACCAGCATTCCTCTCTTCATCAATTGCAGCTGTAACAAAGCTTTCAACCAGTGCCTGCTTCAGTGAGTAGTGTAATTTGTTGTAGATATCAAATTGCTCTGTTGTCACTGTATATCCCATTTTATTTGAAGGGCAGGAAATATTTTCAAGTGAAAGGTGTGTAAATGAGCTTGGAAACAGGTACACCTGCAAGTCTTTTTCTACTGGATCACTCATGTGGATAATCAAAAACTGTACAGAATTGATTCAAGTGTTTGTAGTTAGTGTTTATTTCCTTAAACATCTGTTGTGGGTCTGGATGCCTCTCAATAATCTAAGAAGGGGTGCGATTTGGAACACTTCGAGCGAATCCTACTTGCACGCACTTTTCAATGGCAGTTGTGAAGTTGTTGTCTTGCACCACAACTATGGAGGCCTATAGGGGTAGGAAGTTGGTTAGTAGAAATGAGGACGGATTCATGGCTTTATTGTTTAAAGATACACATTCTACCTCAACAGCTATAGAGACACTCTGATACACCATTGCGAGCGTTCCCCAAGGAGTCACAGGGAGAGATGGAAGTATTTTACTTCATCTCATTGAGAGCCTGTTGGGCTCAGTCTGTCTCGGGCGCCTAAACATAGCTGTAGTGGGAAATCCACGTCTGTTTGGTTTGTCTCGAGCGGGTGCGGCAAAACAAAGGAAGAGGAGGTAAGGG
Source organism: Blastomyces emzantsi (assembly GCA_003206725.1). Lineage (NCBI taxonomy): Eukaryota > Fungi > Ascomycota > Eurotiomycetes > Onygenales > Ajellomycetaceae > Blastomyces > Blastomyces emzantsi. The sequence goes on along the minus strand of QGQJ01000440.1, from coordinate 35,753 downwards.
GATGGCAGTGTGAAAGAAGTTGATTGTGGTGCCAACGTTTGATCCACTTTTTTGGACACTACGCAGCTACTACGGAGTACATATTACTTATTTAATCTAAATGTCCGTCAATCTCATAATATTGAGTTTCTAATTTTCAAAGACTCTAACTCTTTCCTATCATTGATTCTAATTAATTCTCATTATGAACTCTTCGATCTACACTCCTAAACTAAGATAAAAGGGGTTTGAGTGGGGTGTAGCGAAGATGTGCTATCTTGAAACCAGTTTGAAAACACGCCGAGCTGTTTTTCCGGCCCGAGTTGGCACTACGATCAACATCTTTGGCACCGCATTCCAACTATAACCCGCAAACGGTAAGAGGCTTGCGATCGTCTTTTTCACTCTTGGGGTGGCGCTAGAGAATTAAAAGCCCGTGCGGTTGGTGGGAATCGACTTCGCAAGATCGCGACTGCCGACTTTTTAGTGGGTGGTTTCGACCCTGTCGTGGCTTTCTGAGCGCTCACTACAGATTACTCGCGGAGGCGGCTACTTTGTTGTTGGCATCACGTGGACTGGTGGGAGCAGCATTTGAGGCATAGCAACCAGCCTTGGAAGACGGCAGCTGAGACAACCACCTGCAATGTCCACGCTCCGTCGCTCATAATTACCAGGACGATTAATCCCTCGACGTGGCCATAGTGTTGGCTTTGCTTTGATTCTATGATATCCCTTCTTTCCTTTTCAATAGCGCAATTAGCCTTCTCAGTTCTTCCTCCCGCGCTTACCTTGTCCACTGTTGCATCCCCGCTGTTTCAGCTCCGCCTTTGCTTTTCTGGGAAAATGTATGTGTGCATGTTGGGCTCTCGTGGTTGCTAATTTGTTGGCTATATACCATTGCCATGTTGGGGATACTTTGCTGATATCCGTGTAGCCGTTTTGCATCGTCATAGTTTGTCCTTCTGGAACATCACGATCGATCAGTTTTTTCCCTAGCTATTCGATACCCTTCCCAGTTTCCTCATCTTTTCGTTAAAGATTGTATTGGCCTGGGTTTATACTACCGACATTCTGCATTCATTTCAAGTCATATTATTTTGTAATATCAGGGACTCGAAACGAGGAAAGTCACTCGTTAATCAATTCAACGCCCGGCCTGCGCGCATCCGCGCAGCCTTCGACAAGCCGCCGGCGCTTCCCCCCGCCCTACCCGGAGAAAACCTCTAAAAAGCGACTACATCTTCTCTCATACAACACGCCGCAATTCTCGGACCATTTAATGCAGAGATTACCGACAAAATTTCCTCCTGTTGCCAACCATGACTCCGTGGCGACCAACCTTTTAGGCACATCATCAATTAAGTCAGAGAAGGCATTGGCGTGGCATCATGGATAGTCAACGGCAACAGTACATACCAGCGCCGCCGCCTCACATCGCACAGTCTGGTGCAGCGACACATATGATGCCATTCCCTCCACCCCCCCCTCGTATGCCCCACTCAGGGCACGGCCTTGTCCCTCCACCTCCTCCTGGACCTCCACCAGGTACAGCTTATACAGTGCAGCCGGGATGGCAACAGGGATGGGCGAGGCATCAAGCAATGGCGCAACAATTTCCCCCACCACCTCCCCCTTTACTTTCTTCCAACCAAGCTCAAAACCCACATTTAGCGTACAGTGCTACACGTTCTCGCCATCAACCGACCCCTTTATCCATTCCTTCTCGATCGATAGGTAATGAAACACACCCTCTTACGTCCGCGACGTATATTCCAGGGGGCGAATCGTTTGGTCCTGGAGTTGGGATTCCTCCACTCTTCACTCACGATCCACAAGAAGCATATGGACGTCCAGAACAATACGGATATCTCGCTGAGACGGAAAGCGTAAGGCACGTTTCTAATCCAACGTATAGTGATGGTACTCTACAGAGTAATGCAGGGAATCGGTCACATCAACTAAACCTACCGTTGCGCGACCACCAGGATCCCCTTTCTCCAGGACCACCAACCGCGACTTTACACAACCCGCAACGCAACAATTCTGGCCAGACAAATGAATACACAGTCGGCGGCATGACGGCCCAGGAAGCCGATGAAAGGTGGCCTCTCGATCGTGTACTATTGTGGCTTGCACAAAATGGATTTTCCAACGATTGGCAGGAGACGTTTCGGGCGTTAGACATGTATGGCGCTAGTTTCGTGGAACTGGGCAGTCGTTCAGATGGTAGAAGCCATTTAACTAAGATGCACAAAGTGGTATATCCTCAACTTAACAAAGAATGCATAAAGAGCGGCACTGGGTGGGATAAGACAAGGGAGCGGGAGGAGGGAAAGCGGATGCGGAATTTGATTAAGAAAATTGCTGATCAAGGAAGTTCGGAATCTGCGAGCCTGGGTACTAGATACTACGACAGTCAAATGCTACCCAGTGCATCCACGGACGATGGCTTAGAAAATTCGCCTAATTTAGGCCGGGATTCATTCCCTAGCTACAGTTCTGGAACCGCTGAAAGCAGCCCGGGTCAGCAATATGCCGCCAGAGCAACGCCCAATTCGGCTCAAAAGCAGTACTCCGGCCAACGTCCTGAATTGCCGATTCAGGACTCACGCTCGGACTTTTCTCGAAGCGTTTTTGGAATGCTGGACGGGCGCCGGGGGCATAGCCCCTCTGCGTCAAGTGATAATGGCATAACACTGGTTTCAGAAGATAACCCTCAAAGCGGAAGTCCTGCACAACATTATGTCGCCATGGCGCACCAAGAATATGTCCCATACTCCGCAGAAGCCAATGGGAGATCTGATAAGCGCCATAGTTCTGAGTCCATGATGAGCCGAGGCTTCTCATCCCAAGGCTTCCTTGGGGGCCAAGGAGCTTGTAGACAAAATGATCCCAAGAAAAACGGGCAAGGGCCATCACCACAAGACCAAAGCGCACGTCAAGGACTAGGTGAATCATTGCCTAAGGAACACGGCAAAGGATTTTTTCACAAATTGAAATGGAAGAAGGGCCCCGATTCAATGCATCCATCTCCAGAGGAAATAAATGCCGACTCTCCAACGAGTCCAATTGGCATGCGCCATCCACCGCCAACTTCTGTTTTCATGAAGCCAGGGTTCAATGGCAGTGATATGTCGCTCAGTGAACGACCGTGTTCATCCGTTTCTGATTATGATAAGGTCCAATCACGGCCTCGAAAAGCCACGAACAACATGCCGCAGAGACGATTTGCCTTGGCTACCCCTGATGGATGGAATTACCGATTGATAGATCTAACGGATGTGGATGCTGCAGACGCACTGCGAGCTACCATTTGTAGTAGCCTAGGTATCGAAGACCCTGGAAGTGCTTTGATCTATCTTACCGAACCTGGTCAAATTACCCACGAGGAGCCGCTAAGTGATACAATGTTGGTCGTGAATCGTAGAACAAAGTCGGATCCCCAGGGCACTTTGAAGTTTTTCGTTCACCTCGCTAATATATCCGCGGCGTCTGCACCGGTGATCCAACCAACTGGTTTGGGACTTTCTTTGGCTGAGCGCACCCGTCTATCTCGGAATATGGCGGACGATGAGGCTCGGAACTATATGGGAGCTGCATCGCCCTCTCATAGATCCCAGCCAGGGATGAAACTTAATACTAACAAATCCTTCGCTTACGACCAATTCCAATCTCAACCTAGGCCTCCCTTTGGCGATAATGGCCAGGCTAGCGAGCTAGATATAGAAGGTAGAGAAGCATCGATATTGTCGGCACATGAAGAATACCGACGAGAAGCTGAACGAAAGCAAAAAATTTATCTACAATCAAGACAGGAAAACCAACAACAGAAAGACTCGCCTAAGGTATCGATAAGGCGGGATGGTGTAATAGATTTTGATTCCCCTCGACTGTCTCCGTATGAAGATAAGAAAACAGATAACCTAGTTCCATTACGAAAACCCCCATCGGCACCGTCGGAGTCGAGCACGCTTTCTAAAGTGAATTCTTTAAGCAGAAAACCAGGTGACCGCCCTATCAGAGGCCATGATAGCACTGATCGTGCGAAGCGCAGCTCTGCTGAACATATATCTGAAGAACGCGGAGAGAAACCGTGGACACCAATTGTCAATACAGGCTCACCTGGATTAAGTGATGGGCTTGGAGCAGCCTTGGCCGGAATTGGAAAAGTTTCTAGTGCTATTGGGAAACCATTCGCCGGCCAAGCTACCGCCTCTAGTCGTTCCCCACTCTCTACATCTGAGCCTGTTTCCGGACAGAATCGTTCGATGCAGTCTGCCGACTTCAGCAGTGGTGATGGGCGCCGAAATACTCCTTCGTCTTCCCCCAAAGTACCCTTTTTCAGCCGTGGAAAGGGCAATACCACTTTTACAGTGCCTCAGTATGAGGCAGAAGGACGTACGAAACATCCTGGAGACACGAAGAAACCTCTACCTGCCACAGACCTCGATGGTGTTTCTGTTAGTCCCTCGCCTGCAAAAGTCAACACCCCTTCGGCACAAAAGAGAAAGTCAATTGGTCCGGATTTCGACTTCCAGGAAACCGAAGTGTCTTTCGCGAAAGCTCAAGTAGCTGAAGATGATTCGGATGAGGATTCGGATGAAGGCCTGTTTGCGATACCATTAGCTGGCGCGAAGGGCGGAGCGCAGTCAAAGACAGTTAAAGCACCAACGAGCAACGCCGGGGGTAGCCAAGGTCGGTCTGCAAAACCTGCTCTCACTGTCAATACGGGTTCACGAGGAGCCAAAGGAATGTCTGTAAGCTTCAAATCCCCGAGTACAGGAGAAACATCCAATACGCCGTCGACTAGAAGCACAGACAACGAACAAGGTTGGGAGAATGAAGGGTTCAACCATGAAAATGGCTCGTCAGATTCACCAGAGGCCTCTAGGTTCAACCGTCGGGAATCATTTGTCCGGGATGATGTCTGGGCAAGCAGACCTCCTGTGGAGGGTATGATAGAACATCTAGATGACTACTTCCCCGATGTCGATCTTGACGAACCGTATGTGGAAGGCGGCGTGATGTCACCTCCGATGTCGCCAACTGGCCCTGGACCTACCATCGGCTCAGATCCCGACAATCAGGCGTTGCGAAATAGAGCTGCTCACGGCACCCTTGATTCTATAATGACCCAGGACAGCACCAACACCCTGGGTTCAGATGAGTCCACTTTGAAGGCAAAAAGCACAATTAATAGCGTTGCACAACGGAATATCACTCGATCCCAAGGTGGTGGACTAGCCCGCATGAAATCAATCCGTGAAGTTGCAAAGGGCGCCCATCAAATTCATAGAAACCAAAGCATAACTGCTTCCAATGCTAAATCAGGCGCACTTCTTCGACGCAAGAGTACCAAGATGTTTGGCGCGAAGATTCTGCAGGTCAAACCTGGAAGTCGACTGAGTGAGCACCCAGTTCCGCTCCCACCGAAGCTCGGATCCCAGAATAAGCTGCCTCAGAGACAAGCCACTTTCCGTATCATTCGAGGTCAACTTATCGGCAAAGGAACGTATGGTAGGGTCTATCTTGGTATCAATGCAGATAACGGAGAGATATTGGCAGTAAAACAAGTTGAAGTGAGCCAAAAGGCTGCGGGTTATGACAAAGACAAAATGAAAGAGATGGTTTCTGCACTCAACCAAGAAATAGATACCATGCAGCATCTCGAACACCCCAATATTGTACAGTATCTGGGATGTGAGCGTGGCGAATTGTCGATTTCCATCTATCTCGAATATATCCCGGGTGGATCTATCGGGAGCTGTCTTCGGAAGCACGGCAAGTTCGAAGAAAGCGTCGTCAAGTCTCTTACGCGCCAGGTCTTGAGCGGGTTGGCATACCTTCATGACCAAGGCATTCTTCATCGTGACCTTAAAGCCGACAATATCCTTCTCGACCTCGACGGCACCTGCAAAATTTCCGACTTCGGCATATCAAAGAAAACAGACAATATTTATGGGAATGACGTTACTAATTCTATGCAAGGCTCAGTATTCTGGATGGCACCAGAAGTTGTACAATCACAAGGTCAAGGCTATAGTGCAAAGGTCGACATTTGGTCGCTTGGCTGCGTCGTCCTGGAGATGTTCGCCGGCCGGCGACCATGGAGTAAAGAAGAGGCGATCGGAGCTATTTTCAAGCTTGGAAGTTTGAACCAGGCCCCTCCAATTCCAGACGACGTGTCTATGGCAATCACACCGGAAGCACTTGCTTTCATGTATGATTGCTTCACTATGTAAGTTTCCTTTTGCCTTTTGCTTTTCTCCTCTTTCCTTTGTAAATATTCGTTTTTCGCACAACCTCTCCCATTTCAAGCGAGTACAGAAACTGATGATGGCCACTTTATTCAATTCGCATTAGTGACACCTTTGAACGCCCGACTGCGGAAACGTTGCTCTTCCAACATCCTTTCTGCAAAGCTGACCCACACTACAATTTCCTGGATACCGAGCTCCATGCGAAGATTCGACATGTTCTCTAGACAAGTAACCACAACATATGTTTACACGAAACATAAATATATATAGTTAGGAAGCTATTTTTAGGTTATTTTCGAAATTATTATGTACTGTCTGCTGTCTGTTGTGACTATGTTATATTTGCTTCTGGTCATTTTCCGCCTCCATTTGTTCATTATGTCGTTTATTTTCTTTTTCACTAAACATCATCGTTTTCATTTTCAGACTTTTTACTTTTGACATACCCCGTCACGGCATTTCTTTTGTTTATCTTTTTGGCTTTGCTTCTTGGCTTTGAATTGGACGATATATATATGATGGTGTGTTCGGTTAATTCTTGAGGAAGGGTTAGATAAGGCATCTGATGGTAGTCCGGAGCTCTTGGATACTGGTGTTCTTTTTGGCTGAAAACAACGAATTGTTCTTGTGGCTGGCTAAGGTAGCGTTTCGCGAGAAGGGGATTATTAGGAATCAACAATATTATCAGATCTACTAATGTTAAGTACCATATTTATGTTACGGAAGGCCAGACTTTCATCCGCTAAATATATATAATCCCATAAGAAGTGATAGCTAATGCGGAAATGATATGCAACTAGGTAAACCAATACCTAAGGTATATTACACGCATTTTTCTATGCTAAGCGTGAAGTGGGCATGTTCCACTTCTTATCACCGAAGTATACACCGCAGCGGCTACAATAGTGCGTTATCATATACTTCCATTCCTGCTGGCGTTTTGACGTTCGCTGGGCGACGATATATCATCACTGTCCCTCCTCACATCACCATCCTCCTCACTCAGCTCCGCGGCCTCGGCCTCCGAGGAGTCGAGCCCCGCAACACCAACGCGGAAGACAGCCTCGCTCCACCCCGCGAATGTTTCGACATCCCACACACCGTCTTCCCGAGCCTTCCGACTCTTCTCCATGGCTGGAAGTTTATTTTTAGGGACTTCCTTTTTCCCTCCTTCTAGCATCGATTTATAGCTATCGAAAAAGTCCTCGTAGGCCTGAATGACTGAGTCTTGCACTGCTCCAACAAGCGTTTCCTTCGTCCTCGTGTCATCAAGGTATTCGCCAAGAATTCGTCGCAAGTTTGGAACTTCCTTCTCGATCGCTTTGCACGTAAGACGTACGGCGTTATTATATGATTCGCTTCGGTTTGTAGATTTCGCCGAGGAGGCCAGAGAGTGTGTCATTTTTGACTTGAACGAGTTAGTGAAGTCGTTAATTACCGTGCGCAATCTGCCGTCTAGTTCCACCTTTGCGTCAAGCATGTTTTCTACGACACGGGGAAGTAGACCGCCGCCCAGTAGCCGTATGAGGTTTCGTGGGTTGAAGAGCCCGCCGCGTTCCCGGAGTTCCCAGAACGTGTTCGTCACGCTGGAGAAGTCGATAGAGATGTCGGGACTGACGAATTCGATGTCAAAGGCGACGATTTGTTGTTTGAGCAGAAGGAGATGTTTAATCAGGAATAACTGGGCATCTGCGGGAGAAGATTTTGTAGAAATTTGAGTGCTTGCGACGTGGAGGGAGAGGGTGGTTTGGTGGACGATTTGGTGTGCTAGGTCGTCAAAAACGGTTGACTGGCATAGTTTGGTCAGGATTCAAAATACAGCATAGAGAAAACGTTAATTTGAATTGTTCAACATACGTTCACTAGTCGATAGATGCGACTAAGCAGCCAGACCGCCTTCCGCAAAGTCGGGTACCATCCTTCAAATACGGCTCTCGAATCAAAGTCCCATCGCGGATCCTTTTCTTGAGGCGAATCGATGTCCTCATCGACGACCATTGGCATCTTCGGGAGTGGTGTGGTCGGTTCAGCAGATGATTTCCTTCTGTGTGATAACGCGTGAGACTTGTTATTCTCTGACCCCGGTAATAGAACGTTTCGATTGCGAGCAGGGTAATCAAGATCTTCGGCGCGTGGTTTATACTTCTCAATCTCATCTCGCAGTATTGCCTGTGCACGAAAGACGAGTCGGGTTTGCGCGTCCTCCAGTGCAGGTTGAATTAAGACGGAAAAGTCAAGCTGAGTCGGGTCTGCGAACTCTCCCTCATCCTCGAGATCGGACAAATAACGCGTTTGCAGGAGTGAGCAGAGCTGGCACAATTTGATAAGTTTGGTTTCACGAATAATCCTTGGTCTCAGATGATCGTAGAGGGGTTCGCAGACGGCCTCCAGGAAATCGTAAAGGCCTTGCTGTCCATGAAACCATTGCCCCCATAGCTCAAACTCATCGAGGCAAATGCCACGAATATAGCTGATGCTGGCCCGAGCGAATGCGACTAGGTCCTTTGAGGTGCTGGGGGCTTGAGAAATATCGTTTAGCCTCTTCCGTAATACAGGTATCACAAGCTTGCCCCTCGTAGCTGAAAAGCTAGTATGGAGCTCATTAAGTAAACTTTGGTATTCAGCTTCAGCTCCTTGTTCAGGGTCAACGGGCGGTACTGCTCGCTTTTGTATTTCTAATCCGATTGCCTTTAAGTCCGCCGCACCGACACGAAATTTTGCATAAAGAAGAGCTGACATAGTTGTGTCGTTGAGTTGTCGGTCGGCGATTCTTTTTGCAACCCCTGAAGATATCTCCCGCAGGGTGGACACGAAATGACCACGAATTAACGTGAGAGCACGGGTTAAAAGCAGACGGTAGCGAGACCTATATGTCTCTGATTCTTTTTGTTCGGGCTTCTGGGGTTAGTACCATCGTAAAATGAAGAAATTGGACAGACACCCACATGAGACTGCATATAATCCAAGCACTCATCTAGCCGCTTCAACATGTCTGAGAAATCCTTTGTTCGCACGGAATTTCCTGCGCCCGGCGCATTGAGTCTCCGTGAAACCGGGTCCAAAAAATCATAGTACTGTATATTCTCATGAATATCCTCCGCTAGTTTCGAGCTGCGCGTCTGTGCCGACAATAGGCCCTCACATTGCTGCTGGAAGGCTACCGTTTGGGCTTCCACGGACTTGAAGGATTCAGAGAGGCTGGACAGGATATCCAGCGTAGACGTAGTATCAGTTAAAAGAGAACCAAGATGCGATTTGGAAGTTTGTAGCTCATCAAGACACGATCTGTCCAAGATAATAAATATTAACTCTGTCGTCCTCACAAAGCAGGGAAATAGGGAAGGTTGGTTTCTATACTGATATTCTTCATAGCTAGCCTCCAGCAGGTCGTTCTCAATGGAGCTATACCACTGGGCGAATTCAGCATCATTTTTAACCTCCTTCATGGTGGCCCCCAGTGCATCGCCAGGCCCCATGGCAGTTGGTGAAGTTGGGGCGCGAGGATGGGGGCGTTGATTGTCAGGTTGAAACGCCATAGTGAAGCATAATTATTTGATTGCCAGTCGGGCTAGCACATTGCTACTCCGTTGCCGTACATTAGACAGTTTCTACAAGTTAATAAGCCTGTAGGATTGTGGAGGAATGTGGAGGATATTAACTGGACACCAGGCTGCCAAGTCCTATGAATTGCTCAACGTAAGCTGGTTCGTGATTCTGCCGGGCGAGTCCGCCAACACGAAGTTTAAATAGGTAAGCCTTGTCCCGCATCGCATCTCCAGGAGTCCGTCGTCAAACCGAGGACTCCGCAGTTTGCATCTGATTGTCGCAAAGCCCATAAGGCCCAGGTCGTCGCTCGATGGACTGGGAATCATCCCAAAAACAGGCATAATGTTGTTTGTTCGAGGGAGTAAGCGACTTGCCTCGCAGCGATTTCTGGCCCCGTCTCAAAGATCGCCTTTCTTTGCCGCACGACTACGCCGTTACTCTACTGCCAGACCTCCGCAGCCACAGAAAGAACCTCTGGTGCCACCACGTATTCGTCGTTACATTGCCGTGGCAGGGTTGATGGCTGTTATATCTTTTGGATATTACTACATCAGGGATAGACCGGAAAGCATTGGAGAAAAATCGCGGTATCAACAGCCAGAACTGATTGTGCAGGAGGCAAAAACCAGCCAGAATCTATCAGCGGAGGAAAACCGGGAGTCACTAAGCCCTCAGCATGTTCAGGTGAAGAGGAGCTGGGAACGGCCAGGGCTGTATGCATGGGGTTCGAATACAGGGTTAGTCGCAAACCCGGACTCGAACGAATTCGTCGTGAAGACCCCAAGGAGAATACCATACTTCGATGGTATGGTTCTTCGTGATGTCAAGCTTGATCAGAATTTTGGTGCCGCCATTACGGAAAACGGAGATTTGATCCAATGGGGCAAAGGCTATTCGAAAACAGATTACAAACCAACGAAGACACTCAAGGGCAAAAATCTCGTGTCACTTTGTATTTCGTTAGATAGGATCATTGCGCTGTCCTCCGGCGGAAACGTTTATTCACTCCCCGTATCAAAATCCGATCAAGAGAACGGGTTGAAACCTTCCGAAAGCTCCTGGATTCCATTCTGGCGAACGCGAGCTGAATTGAGTTATCGCCCTCTGCAACCCCAGCTTGGGTTGGGCGAAAAGGTTACCGCGATCAGTGGCGGTCTCGAACATGTACTTTTATTAACGACTTCTGGACGTGTGTTTTCTGCTGCTATCGGCACGGAACATTTTCCTTCCCGCGGTCAACTTGGAATTCCCGGCCTGACGTGGAACAATCGGCCTAAGGGGCCATATGACTTGTGCCATGAAGTAAGCGAGCTGCGCGGGGTCCGTATCACAAATATCGCAGCCGGAGATTACCATTCTCTGGCTCTTGATAAAGCTGGACAAGTCTTCGTATTCGGCGACAATGCTTCGGGTCAGCTAGGACTACAAACTAATGTCACCTCTCCTTCCATTGATATCCCAACAATTCTTCCACTCGGCAATCTCTACCCCGCTGATGGCTATGAAGTTAAGGTATCAAGTATTGCCGCCGGAGGCACAAACAGCTTTTTCACCGTCAACGCAAAAAGGATACTCAGCCCGATGGAAGTTCCTACCACCGTTAGGGACCTTGGCCGAGTCACTACGGATGTCTGGAGTTGCGGGAAAGGGTTGTTTGGTGTCCTTGGGACTGGGAAGTGGACTCATATCCAAGACAAACCTACAAAAATAAAGGCTCTTAGCGGCTTGTTTGAGTACAGCGATGTCGCGCAAAAGGTTGTCCCCATTGGGATAAGCCGTATTTCTGTAGGGGCAACCCATGCCGCTGCTGTTCTGGGGAACCTTACCAATGTTTTAGCTTCGAAGGACGGCCCCCAGACAGACACGAACTGGGGTTCAGACGTTTTCTGGTGGGGTGGAAATGAATTTTATCAATTAGGCACGGGGAAGAGAAATAATATTGCGTCCCCCACGCACATCCACCCTCCTGCCGATCTTGTTACCCGCGAACATCAGCGAGAGGACAGTAGACTCCAAATTACGCCTCGCCGCACTGTACGATTGGACGGGAGAAAAGTGAGCCTGGAGCAGCGAGTTGAGTGTGGGAGATATGTCACTGCAGTGTATTCTGGTGTTTGATACAACTTTGATTGCTGTCGTGCTATGAAGCAAAATTTATCCTGTAATATATTGTCCGTACAGATACTGATATGAGATATGAGAGGTAGGTTAGCTGGTTTTAACTCCACTCAATCACGATATTATTGCGATGGTATTTACTCCGAGTTGATATTTTGAAACTCTTTGGTCATAACTCAGTTAGGTCGAATCCTGTGACATGATTTTGTTTGCATTGTTTGTTCCTATGATAACGTAAGCTACCTTCAGGAGCTTGGACGACCGCTTGGAAAAAAAATTACTGGTTGGCGCAATCCTAGAAATGTAGGCGGGTTTTTTTCTGTTTGTCCGCAGAGTTACTTTTGTTCTTTTTTGTCTGTGTATTTGGTTAATACGAATCCTACAAGAGCGTTGGTTTTACCATGCCTCGAGAAAGGCAAAAACGAGGCAGGAGGGCGGAGGCCAAACGAAAACTCGATGATGAAGCAGGAGATCGGATTGCGCCAAAACGACAGAAAGCCTCGGAAGGCGACAATGACTTCAACCCTTCGCATAACCAAGCAGAAATTGGAGATGACTATATTCCACTTGAGGAGGAGCCGGCGAACTCCATGGACACGCCATTCTACGGCCTTCTCGACCCGGAGGAACAGGAATACTTTTCTCACGCAAGTGGGCTCCTCGAACTTAACCAGTTTGAGACGGAGGAAGAAAAAAGCATCTTAATAGAACGAGTTTATGAGGAGGCCGACGGGAAAGAATTGAAAATTGCCTGCAGCCAGTCATGCTCGAGGTTAATGGAGAAATTAATATCGGCCTCTACTGTTAGTCAGATTAAACGCCTGTTTAGCAACTTTGTCGGCCACTTCCTCAATCTCGTGCAACATCGATTTGCGAGCCACTGTTGCGAGGCCTTGTTCCTTCGAGCTGCACCATATGTGACATTGGAAATGAAGAAAAATTACACAGAGAAGGACGACCATGAGGGCGAAGATTCAAGCGCGAATTTACGATTCGAGGATCTATTTCTGGGTGTAATTTCTGAGCTGGAGGGAAACTGGGGATATTTGTTGACCGAAAGGTTCGCGTCGCATACAATAAGGGTGCTTCTGTTGATACTAGCTGGCGAGCAACTAGACAACCCGTCTAAAGCAACCGTCATCGCGAGTCGCAAGAAGGAGAATTTGGACAAAGCCAAAGTGACACAACCCGATAAGTCGGTGACGGAGAAGCGAGCTGTTCCGCCCTCATTCAACGCTGCCTTGGAGAAAATGATGAAGGATTTGGTTACTGGGCTTGATAATACCTATCTACGAGCACTGGCGACCCATCCTGTTGGAAACCCCGTTCTGCAAGTCCTACTCTCAGTCGAGCTCACCCATTTGGGGAAATCAAAAGCTAGGGATTCCGACTCGGTTTTTCGAAGACTTGTCCCGGATGAGAACCTGGAAGAGGGCAGTGAGAGTGTGGCATTCATAAAGGGCCTTTTTTATGACCCTGTTGGTTCGCGGTTATTGGAAACAATGGTACAATTAGCTCCGGGAAGGTTTTTCAAGACATTCTACAAGACCCTTGTGCAGGAACGCATTGGATCACTATCAAGGAACGAAATCGCAGGACATGTAGTGGCTCGGATTTTGGAAAGGCTGAGTAAAGAAGATTTGAAGAGCTCCATGGACTTGATTCTGCCGGAAGTTCCATCCTTAGTGGAACGCTCAAGGTTTACCGTTATTAAAACGTTGATTGAACGAGGAGTCGTCCGTGGTGTAGATCTGAAGCCGCTAGCAGATACTCTTTTGTCGGCCTACGGCACAGACCCTGTTTCAAGGATTAATAACATCCTGAAACTCCAACACCTCGACGACGAAAACGACGATCCAAAGCAGTCCTCTAAAAAACCGTCTCCAGAACAATTGCATGGTTCTCTTCTTGCCCAAACCATGCTTAAGTCTCCCGGCCCCCTCAGCGAACTGATACAATCAAGTCTTCTCGCAGTTTCGCTGCAGACTTTAATAGCAATTGCTAAGGACCCAGTTGCATCCCACGTCCTTCAGGACGCATTAACGCTTCCAACTTCTACTATTCAGTTCCGCCGTCAAATAACCTCGAGATTTTCAGGAAAGATGGCTGAGCTCGCGTTGGATTCGAGCGGATCACATGTTGCTGATGCTGCGTGGTCGGCGACGGAGGATTTAATTTTTATCAAACAGCGATTCGCAGAAGAGCTCTTGGCAAACGAACGAACCCTTCGAGACTCATTTGTCGGCCGAGCTGTATGGAAGAATTGGTCGATGGATTTGTATAAAAGGAGGAGAGGCCACTGGATTGCAGTAGCTAAAGGGCTAGATGGCTTAAATCCGATTACCTCCGATCACCGACAACCTCCGAAATCAAACCTTGATTTGGCCAGAGCTCGATTTGCTGCTAAGGCGGATGGATCAAAAGAATCAAACACCAGCACACCGAAAAAGATACCTGCAACGTTCTAGACATCCGAGAAATTTTTATCAGATGCTGAGGTTGTATCACTGTTTCTATCTTATCCAGTGGCGACCTCAGGAGGGGATCTAAGTATGACATCATGTCCAGCCAATGGTGTTCAACTCGGGTTTTAGTTGAACATGGCTAGAAAATGAAAATCAAAAATTTTAAGCGTGGTATATGCTGAGCATCTGCATGGCTAGACTTTGCCACTTTTTATATCTTCTGAGAATCTCAAATATCGTTGTTTTGTACCTAGGTACATGCGCAATCAATATTTCTATTGCTAGACAAGTGCTGTGAGCGTAGTTGATAGCCAATCTCCAAGTGAAAATATGAACATGATTACAAGAGGACGTCATCACGTCATCACGTCATGGCATGGTTTGAATTATTAGTGATTTTTTTCTAACCATGTTCAACTGCCCGGCTCAACTTTAGCTCGGCAAAATTATCATGCCGAAGTCGCCTTGATTGATTTTTTATGCCATATGTAATCCTTGTTGCTTTTCGCCGGCTATTTATTGTCCCGATGCCCCCACAATATGGAGGCTAGAATTGATAGTTACGACGGTCTTTGCGAAATTCACCTACAATTATGTCTTCGAATAACCGTCCCGCGACTCCTGGGAATCAATGCCTGGAGCGGAGTGAGGAAGTACGAAATGTAAGTGAAACAACCTTATCAATGATTGACAAATCTTATCCTCTCCTCTGAGCCGAATGGTATTCGGCGTTAAGTCATCGTAAAGCAGTTAGCTGATCGCGGTTGAATACCTCTTCTATAGTTACTAAGCGCTGTCCAAGAGCGCCTTGTAGCCTTTATCCGGTCTGCAGATCAAGATGATTTCAGCTCTGGAAAGGTTGAGGATGCCTCAACACACAGGTCTGCATTGGTACAGCCCATGAAACCAGAGGAGCTGCAAGCGGCTCTGAATCTCGAAATTCCTTCCTCCGGCCAAGGTCAGGATGGCCTCCTTCGAATACTCGACCAAGTGCTACAGTACTCTGTAAACACATGGCACCAAGGGTTTATGGACAAACTGTATGCATCCACCAATGCTCCGGGTGTGGCAGCGGAATTGATTATCGCTTCGCTGAATACCAATGTTCATGTATATCCAGTGTCACCTGCACTTACAATTATTGAAAAGTATACTGCAAAGCAACTGGCATCACTCTTCGGTTTGAATGGGCCTAGGGCGGGAGGAATATCGTCTCAGGGAGGCTCAGCTTCCAATACCACCTCCATAGTCATCGCTCGAAATGTTCTCTTCCCAGAGACAAAGAAGAACGGCTGTTATGGATACAAGTTTGTTTTATTTTCTAGTGCACACGGGCATTATTCTGTAGAGAAGGCAGCGCAGATGCTTGGGTTTGGAAGCAATGCTGTTTGGAATGTGCCAGTCGACCTGAAAGGACAAATGATCCCCCAATCGCTAGAGGACCTGATTGCCAAAGCAAAGAGTGAGGGCAGGACGCCGTTCTACGTCAATGCTACTGCTGGGACGACAGTTCTCGGATCATTTGATCCCTTGGAACAAATTGCGACCATTTGTCAGAAACACAACCTTTGGTTTCATGTTGACGCTTCCTGGGGAGGTTCTTTTGCATTCTCTCGAAAGCAAAGAGCAAAACTTGCAGGCGCACATCTGGCAGACAGCATCACAGTTAACCCGCACAAAATGCTAGGTGTTCCAGTGACCTGCTCATTCCTACTGGGTGCAGATATGACCAAATTCCACCGTGCAAATACTCTGCCAGCGGCCTATCTCTTCCATAACGACTATTCAGCCGCCGACGTGAATGGTAGTGCAATTATACCCGGCCTGGAGCGCGAACCACCTGAAGTCTGGGATCTTGCTGATCTGACATTGCAGTGTGGCCGTCGAGCCGACCCACTCAAACTTTTTTTGAGTTGGACTTACTATGGCTCGGAGGGGTATGAGCGTCAAATTGACTCCGCCTGTGACCTGGCCGCTTACTTTGCAGGTGCCGTTTCTAATTGCCCAAACCTGCTCCTCATCAGCGAGAACCCACCTCCTTGTCTCCAGGTTTGTTTCTACTATGCTCCCAACAAACAACCAGTCTTCCGCCGCGGTCAGGAAATTGAGGGTAAACAAATTGACGAGGAAGAACGAAGCAAGCGAAATAGCAAGATAACCGAGGAAGTAGTACACAAGCTAGCCCATCGCGGGTTTATGGTTGACTTCGCGCCACCAGCTGGAGGCCATCCACCAGCTGGCGATGGGAAATTCCTTAGGTGTGTGCTGAATTTACAGACAAAGAAAGAGACAGTCGATGCCTTGTTAGATGCTGTTTTGGCCGTTGGGTCAGAGGTTGCTGGTCAATGTGAGCGTGAGAATGTGATCAATGTCCCGGGAACCTTTGCAGGAGCGAAACCATTCCGTATGGGAAATCCAGGAGAGCGTGGACATGGCCCGGTCGTTCATCATTGAACCTCAATTACCTCATATTTCCCCCCTTTACTCTACTCTGGCATGGAAAATTGTGTGCGATGGATGGTGGGCACAGAATAGATGTTTGTTGATTTGTTTGAAGGAATCGTCGTTATGACTCGCGGAGTTCAAACCCGGCTATCCTTTGATATTGGAATCACATCTGGATTATGATGTATGTACATACTATACAGTATTTGACGGTCGAATTAAGGCCCGAGCTTAGATTCTGCGGTCCAATACCCCTTTAATGAAAAGACGAAGACAAAATCTATCGTATTTTATTTATATAATATTTGCCTCTGGTCTGAGTATGAAGTCCTGAGCTATTACAAGGCCTTTGTATCGACATTCAATGACATTTCGTGCTAGGATGCTGTTATCAAATCAAATTTCGGGTATCGCGTACGGAAGTGTGAGCTAATAAGTTGGGTAGGAATTAATAATTTAGATCAAAGAAATGAAGTAAATTTGGAGATGCATGAAAGCCGCCCATGAGAGATATTTTCCCCTAAACCAGACATGGACGCAATTTCAGGGGTGAAAATTTCAGCGTTGCACTTCCACTCTCCGCTCCAACACTGCCCTCGCCTCCGCCTCCGTCAAAGTTTCAATGTTCAATTCGGCCAATAATGATCTCGCACTTTCGTTATTCGCAAAAATTCTTTTTTCAGCCTCCCACAGCGAAAGGTCAGGTGTCTTATCCCCAGCGCCAGTAGAAGCGTCGTGATCTTTCTTTGTAGGCTTAATTTTTAAATTTAGTAGTAGCAACCCGTCTTCGAGTTTCCGCATCACGTTTCTGGACTCCATTCCGTCCCCTGTCGCAACATCAACGACTTTGCAAATATTATCGAAGTCAGCAGCAAGTTGGGATGCGCCAGTTATCGAAAACGTATTTCGCATCAACACATTGTCCCATATATATAATTGTATAGAGAGAAGGAGTTGGCGAGTGATTCGCCGCAGTGGAGCCATCGCTAGTAGCCGATGTAGGAACGAGATCTCGGCAGGGAGCTCTCTAAGTATTGTGGCCAATTCCATAGATGGGTGTGAGAATTGGCCGCTGGTATTTGTTGGAGGTGAAAGTGAAGCCCAATTCGATACCCGAGTGTATCCTCGAAGCGCTGACTGGGCACTTGATATCAAAGCCGAGATTATGATTGACTCTGACCTCGTTTTTAACCCGCGATAAGCGGATGCCGTTTCATCGAATAGAGCCCCTTCAGTTGGGTTTTCCCCGTCTTCATTATTGTTGGCCACAACGGACGAAGTCCGGGCAGCAACATCAGAGACACTCATTGGTCCTGCCACGGGTCTTCCTGTACGACTGTTTTGCTTGACGCGCTCTTGGAGTTCGGACCAGAGCTCCAAGAAAAATACATCATCGCTCCAATCTTGCATTTTCCGTTCCAGATATTCTGCGCTCCCATACACTCTACAAAGCCGCTCCAGACCAGCCACACCTTCTAGGTTGGCATCCGCACCTGCAGAGCCTTGAACTGTGCGACCGATTGTAGATGTCATCGCAAGATAAGCTTCTAGTCCTGATCGTAGCCTCTCATGAAACTGATCAAAAATAGTGATTTGAATGTCGATAAGAAAGCGCAACTTCTGGCTGAAAGACGATAAAGGACGGTACCGCTCCGTGATTGTTTCAAGAAGATCATTGACCCTAATCGCAGTCTTGGTGGGCTTTGTGGCCGATGGCTCGACGCCGTAATAATCTATTTCCCCACTGTCTGCACTTTCGATGATATCCTGATAGCGTGACAATGCAAAATCTTTCTCCACTTTCAGCCAGTGGTTGAACCAGCCTTGTTTAACAAGAGCTTCCCAAGTCAATCCCTTCCAGGTCTCTGAAGAATACCTGTCTTGGGAATAATCCCACACGTCTCGGATTTCGGTATCAAAACTCATTAATTCGTGGATAAAGTGGCTTAGAAGCTGAGGATGATCAGCAATTCTGGGGAGAACAGAGCCCATCTTTTGGCGTAGCATCGGAAAAAGGGAGGTAATGAAAGATGACACTGCATCAGCATATGCCCAACGGAGATTGTGGTCGACAAGTTCAGCTCGTCTGTCGAGTATCGGCTGAAGATATATAGCAAAAAAGTCGCTATGTGTATTGATGAGGTCGATAACGTGGGACAAAAAATATTCAGGCTGCTAAAGTTAGAGGATTCCACACATAGGATAAGTATTGCGTGAAGGGCAGATAGATACCTTGTCTAATCTATTTGTCGACCTATCGCCACTGAAGTGGTATTTAAACCGGAGCTCAAGCGGACGGGCCATCACCACGAGAGGGAGTAGAACAGGGGGTTCCCATCGAGGCGCAGGCTCAGGGCTAGAAACTAATGCACCATTCTCCAGTTCACTGAATCAGAGGTTAGAGTGAATATATTCCATAACGCGATAATGGGATTCCTCACGGCTCTTGTAGCTCCAGTAATAATTCAACCCCATCCGACCACTCATTGATTAGGTCATCCGAAGTATTGAGCTTGTTCCCCGGCCATTTCATTTTCGTGAGGACAGTTTCTAGGTTGTCATCCAGTACTTTGGTCATTTGATCCCGTAGGTTATTCGCTTTTTGCGAAACGTAGGCGACTAGGTGTGGTGCAGCTCCCTCCGCTGCCGGTTGGGCCAATTTGAGGCCAGACGAGATGTTTCGTAATCGTGTATAAGGACGAAGTGCTCGGCGAGGTGATGTCGCAAGTAAATTAAGAGTTTCCTTGCTGCAATGCCTAAGTAAAAATGGCCAATTAAGGTCGAAATTATTCCTTGCACTAACCTGAGATCGTCTACTTCACATAGTGTACCCATGTACCCCTTCGCGATTTCCAATCTGCGAAGACGTTCCATACTAATTTCGAATGATTTGACCGCTTGCTCACTGGTATCTGACTTGGTTACTATCATAAGTCGTTTATCCAAGTCCTCCTGCTGCTGCTTGAAGGCGGTCGCCTGTTTGAGCACGCTTTCGCTATGCTCCTTTGACGCTTTGGTGGCATGGGCGAGGATATTTTTCGCTTCGTGAAGCTGTGACGTGTTAATACCTATTGAATGCAAAAGCCATAAGGTTGAGAGGTCTATACCTGTTTTTTTTGAAGTTCCTGCTGGCTCTGTAAATTCTGGAGGATGGTATCTAAGTTGCGCAAGTCTTGCCCGGTTTGGATCATATCATTCAAATAATCCTCAACCCGGGCTGCATCCCGAGAATCATGCCGTATCAGTTCTTTCGCCATGGCTGCAATCCAAATCAATAGTGAGATGTTGGGTAAGTTGAAGATGAACACTTGTATGTAGAGGGCCAGAACAACAAAGTTCTAGGTGGCCGCAAGCAGGTTTGACGCTTGGGCCAAGCGGAGAATCCCACGTGCTTCCAGCAGGTCCCCAGAATCAACATCTTCGTTTCAAAAATATCCCAACTCTCAGTTAATTTTCTCCATGGAGACCAGACATGCCTAGCCCCGCTAAGAAGCGCAAGACAAATGATGCTGGACCTGCGCCTCAACATATTCGGGGAATCAAATCATTCTTTCGACCCCAAAATACCCCACCGACGACAGTAACCAATGCGGAGGCGCCCTTGTTGACTGACGAAGAGCTCGCGCGCAAATTGCAAACAGAATGGAATGAAGAATCTAAATCAGGCCTCCGGAACCTTAGTACACCGAGAGACTCTCTGGGTTCAGTTTCAAAAGAGACCAAGCCTGAAGATCGAGATCCTGAATTTGGGCTAGAACCGCAACTGCACCCTCCATCGCCCACCGATGCTACCATAAATAAGGCGAAAAGAGTATTATCGCTACAAACCTCGTCTAACGATGTAGATACGATTTCCCAGTCGATACCCTTTGACCAAAGCCCACTTACCTTTGATCCATCTGATTACATTGATCAATTACGGACACACTGGGAGGTTGACGGGGGACACGCGCCATATGCCATTCTGACTAGAACATTTGTGCTTGTCAATAACACCCAAAGCCGCAATAAGATCGTTGACAGTTTGGTCAACTTCTTGAGAGTGATCATAGAAGCCGATCCTGACAGCCTTGCTCCCGCCGTGTGGCTTGCAACAAATGCGATTGCGCCTCCCTACGTTCCTTTGGAGTTGGGGCTAGGAGGGTCTGCTATATCCAAGGCTCTTAAAAGCGCATATGGATTAAACAACCAAGGATTGAAAATTCTATATGACAAGCATGGCGATGTTGGGGATGTCGCCTTCGAGGCTAAGAAACGGCAAACATTTACGTTGAGGAAGCCAAAACCATTATCGATAAGAGGGGTCTACGAATCGCTCTTGAAAATCTCCAAAAGCAAGGGTCCAGGAAGCCAGGAAACCAAGCAACGAATAATTGAGAAACTTCTCCAGGATACAAGAGGCGCAGAGGAAAGCAGGTATCTCGTGCGAACGCTTGTGCAACATCTTCGCATTGGAGCAGTCAAAACAACAATGCTTATTGCCCTTGCTAGGGCATTCCTGTACTCGAGACCTGCCACGAGCAGTTTCACTGTTAATCAGCGAAGGGATCTCGCAAAACTCAAAAAGGAGGAAATCACAAATATCTACAATAGAGCAGAGGAAACTGTGAAAGCTTGTTTTGCTCGACACCCAAACTACGACGATTTGGTACCATGCCTTTTAGAGATTGGAATATCAGATGAACTAATTGTGAGATGTGGGCTGACTCTCCATATTCCACTACGCCCAATGTTGGGAAGCATAACGAGGGATCTTACTCAGATGCTCACCAAGCTCCAAGGGAGAGCATTTACTTGTGAGTACAAGTATGACGGCCAGCGGGCTCAGGTCCACTGCGATTCCTCAGGCACGGTGTCTATCTTTTCCCGCCATCTCGAGCTGATGACGGACAAATACCCTGACTTAGTAGCTCTCATCCCCAAAATCCGGGGTGAAGGAGTGTCGAGTTTTATTTTGGAAGGAGAAATCGTCGCGGTCAACCAGGGAACTGGAGAGATACTGGCGTTTCAAACTCTTACCAACCGTGCTAAAAAGAATGTGGGCATCGATAGTCTTAAAATTAGCGTATGCTTGTTCGCCTTTGACCTCATGTTTTTGAATGGTGAACCGTTGCTAGAGAGACCACTTCGGGAGAGGCGAGAGCTGCTACGGGGACTATTCATCGAAGTTCCACATCATTTTACGTGGGTGAAAAATATCGACGCGACTTCGTCTGATTCGGAAGCTGTGTTGAATTTTTTCAAAGATGCCACTGACGCCAAATGCGAAGGTCTCATGGTTAAGCTGCTTGATGACGATGTGGTTAAACCCGACTTGTTCAAAGAAGGGTCAGCTGCGGAACCGGTTTCGTCTAGCAAGCTACCATCAATTCTTAACACTGCTCAGCCGAGCGGTAACGCCAAAAGTAGGGGTCGACGCTCTCTTCTCTCTACTTATGAACCTGATAAGCGACTTGAGTCGTGGCTCAAAGTGAAAAAAGACTACAGTGCAGCCGCTGATACCCTGGATTTAATTCCCATAGCTGCTTGGCATGGGCAAGGCCGGAAAGCTAAATGGTGGTCTCCTATCCTTCTTGCAGTTCGAAACCCAGAAACTGGCTTGCTTGAGGCTGTTACGAAGTGTATATCTGGTTTTACAGATAAGTTCTATCAAGCTAACAAGGAGAAATATGCCGAGGGGAGCGATAATATAATTGCGAGACCAGCCTACGTGAAATATAGAAATGAACCAGAAGTATGGTTTGAGCCACAGGAGGTCTGGGAAGTGGCATTCGCCGATATTACTCTCAGTCCTACTTATACAGCCGCCATTGGCTTAGTCAGTGAAGAGCGCGGACTGAGCCTTCGCTTTCCGAGATTCATCAGGGTCCGCGAGGATAAGGGAATCGAAGAAGCAAGTAGTTCCGAGTATCTTGCGAGTTTATGGAGGAAACAAACGAGACGACTTCAGGAAGAAGGAGCACTAACCAAACCAGAAGTAGAAAATGACAACTTCGGCTCGGAGGACGCGGAGGATGAAAGAACCGATATTTTGCAGGGTTCAGATTTTAGGGGTTGAATCCAGAATTATATATGCCTAGAGTCTCCCCCTATAGATTTATGGGGAAAATGTCAATATTCCATTGAGACAACAGGTTCACGCGACTTGAGTACCTAGGCACATATTGATATGTATATATATCTCTGCTATGTTCCAAGTTGTCGTCATTGGGGCGACCAGCATCCTTGCATTTTAGAGTTGCATTTATTATACTCGTGAGCTTGGATCGCCAAAACACGACGAAATGCGTCATCCGAAATGAATATACACCAATCTAATTCTCGTCTGCCTCATTTATGTGTGGTAATGAGATTGGACGACGAAGGATTGAGTTTAACCCCATCATACGAAACAGGAAAAACAAACATTTTTGTAATTAACTTCCTGTTTGACCAAAAGCTTCTACCTGTGACGACACGCCGAGCTTCCATTTGCCTCATTTCCCAAATATCGTTGATAAGAAGGCTGAGGCTCCCCCGTGCGGTCCCTCCTCAACTCCTGCTAATTGGCGTCCTCCAATTTGATCGATACAAGTGTCATTAAAAGCACTGTTAAACAAGATGCATGATCTCCCGCGGAAGGCTTTGATTGCTGTCAGCAGCGCCAATCCTCCATTCTACCTGGATGGGAAAAAGGCCGGACTCTCGTTCCCCGAGGCTTTGCACGCGTTCAACGAATTAGTGGAAGCGGGCTTCGATATCGATGTTGCCTCAGAGACAGGCACGTTCTCCTACGATGATCATTCACTAGATTCGCACAACTTATCCCATGAAGATCAGCGGATTCTTCAAAGTTTCGATTACCCCTTTCACCACAAAATGAAAAACCAGGTATTCAGAGCTGGTGATTTATCCGCACACGAATATGGGCTTTTCTTCGCAGCTGGGGGTCACGGCGCTATGTATGACTTCCCGCATGCTCGCCATCTGCAGGCCATCGCGGAAAATATTTACGACCGCGGCGGTGTGATTGGTGCGGTGGACCAAGCGCCGGTTATTCTCGCAGGCATAAGCACTCGGGATGGCGAACCGATCCTTAAGGGTAAGGAGATTACAGGTTTTCCAACGAAGGGTGAGGTTGAGTTGAAGGTCATAGACAAGATCAGAGACGACAATCTCAAAACCGTAGAGGAGATGGCTCAGGCTATCAACGCTCATTACCTACCACCAGCGCACAATTTCGATGACTTCAGCCATATCGATTCGAGAATTGTTACTGGCGCGAATGCCACGAGCGCCACAAGCGCCGTGAAGAATGCTATCAAAGTGTTTGAGGGGGCCGTGGGCGAGTTTTAATCTATTTTGTGGGATTTCTACCAAAAAATGCCAAAAAGCTCGATTGCTACGTCGATTAATGGTATGGGGCTGTCTTCACATGATTTGCACTGTACGTAATTCATTGGAAGCCATTCGCTTTTGACTGAAAAGGTAGGTAGCTCCACCTGCTTGTGACAATGGCGTTTTCCGCTGTCTTCCCCTGGCATATCCGGTGGCAAAATTGTTTTATCTCACCATTTCACAATACGGGGATATGAGTGGATGGGTATGTAGTTCCATTATAGTAGTGCACTAATCAATCAATCGTTTCGAAAATAATCACCCGATATTTAAAGAGCCCTCTGCTTCATGCTGGCCTGAGGCGTCACAGTCGAGTCCTTGCCGCATTCCAAGTCATCTGGAGTTGCAACTCCGCCGCATTCCTTTTCTTCCTGAGAGTTTTCTCCAGCTATCGTACTATCGTTTGAAACCGTAAAGGCATCGCCGCCTCTCCCAACTCCGAAACTACTGCTGCTTCCATTGCCCATCCGTTTTGCCCAAAGCTCCAACTTTTCCACCACTAGCTCCCACCCGCTAAACCTGGGCATGGAAAGACTGTAAAGGGGCACTTTCGCTACTGGCACTTGACCACGATGTACAAATCCGCCGAGCTTTGAATCGTCCTTCGACTCCTGACCGTTTCTAGCGCTGTAGAAGGAGTCGAATGCCCGGGGAAAGAGTTTGGAAATAGGCGCTTTGAACGTCGGCATACAGGCGCATATGATTGCAACGTTCGTTTCGAAGATAGTCCACATTGAAGAGTCAATCGAGGACCCTGCAATTCATGCAAAGTATTGCTCGGTCTGTGCATAAGTCTCCGTGCAGCAAAACGGTTGGGGATAGGAGAGAAAACGAGCAGCTTTGCACGCACATGTTACGTCGAAATCTTTAGTTGCAACATCTAATTTCATGGATCTGAGCACGCTCGTGATACAAACACTGAACAAATCAAACAGCGTTAGCTATTGCCTAGATGTCCTAATGCAGCAAGGAAAGGAGTTGGGAACCATACAAAATACCAACAGCAAATATTGACATCAACCCAATCTTTTCCTTCTTGGGTAATAGTAGAGATTTTATAACTGGCATAGGCAAGATCAAAATAGCCAGGTCACTTAATATGCTGAAGGCCGCGTTTGAATACCAGCTGATCGTGAGATTGATGCATGTTCCGGGGACTTGTCTTTGCCAGGCACGGTGAATCGGTGTACATTGAAAGACAGTTGCTGTTGACGACCCGATTGTATAGCAGATAACAATCCAGATAAGAGACCAACACGTTCGACGGAAGATTTTGCCAACAAATATACGTAGATACAGAAAAATGATCGATATTTTGGATAACGCGATTGTCACCTTATATACGACCTGGGCTCCTACATAAAGCTACGTTTATGTTAATACCATCAAAGTTTTTCGTCGAGCATGATCTTGTTGATACGCACAACACCATGAGGATATGATGTTTAGAAAAGGTGAAACGCACCTTCAATGACCTCTGAACAAGAAGAGGATCCTGCTGTCTCATATGTTTTCCAAATGCCCATTTGCAAACTGAAGTTGAGTTAGCGCAACTGGATAGCTGTAAAGGGTATTAAGCTTCAAAGGCTCGTACCAACAATCATGGTTATCGAGAGTATCACCGAAAACACCTGTATGAATTTTATTGGCATCCCATTTTTCAGCAATAGGTCGGACCGGAAAGTTTGCAAAACTGATACATAGCGCATCTTGTATTCCTCAGTTGAATATCTTCACATTGAGCCAACTTACGCAGGAGATGAGAATTGTCCAGTCATCCCTTCCCAGTCGCTTTGTAAAATGCAGCCTGCTGGCCACTCTCATTCCCACGAACATGGGAGTTACAAAGCAGAACACAATCGAAGGGTTCATCAATCGACCAGATATGTCTGGTATCGGTTCTCCTGAAGGCAAAGTCATATTGAAGGTGTCTGTCACTTACACGCACACGAACTTGCTATTGGAAAATCAAAGAGTGAAGGAGTGCTGTCTGCGCGTGGGAAACGCAGTAAATATGTACGTAAGAAGCATCCACGATGGAGTTGAGAGGGCCTAATATACGCTGAAGCGAAGAATATCTGGTTTGAATGAAGTAGTATGCCTGCAGCCTGACCCAAATCAGATCCTATCTGAAAATGAGTCGCTTTCGCAAGGGTCGAGCTGTCAGGCATGAGTACAGCAGCAACCATGGCAAAGCTTTATGACGAGGACTCGAAAAATTAAGGCACTGGCTTTGTGAAAGAGGTATCCTGGGGATATGTGCATTCCTTTCATATGCGTTGGTAAGCATAATCTTGTGGTTTAGGGAGACAAATTACCCTGCGCGTTGCTGGGAATGGCGATGTTTGGAGCGGAACAGCAAAGAGATCTGCTGCAGAGAGAAATGTAGCCCCCAAACAAGAAAGTGCAAATCATGGTAGGAATGCAAGCAACTTAAATAGCAGAGGCAAAATGAGGGCAATGACATGCTCCATCACTGCGCCTCTTGCAAGGGTTTGGCTCAGGAAGCAAACGTCGAAACAAAGAATTTGAAAAATGGACATATCCAGAACGACGTGGATCCCAAGGATCTGAACGGTTAGAAGGTGAGGCCCAGCGACCAATATAACGATGATATTCCAATGGATTGCTGGTTGGACAAGCCCATGATAGAGTATCCTATTAGCGGGCGTCCATTAGCAGCAAACGGTCTCCGATGACACGGGCGTATTGGATATCTAACATGACGTTACTTAAGCTTTGGTAGACGACAAAAAGCTTTGAGTTTGGGCATAATACAACATAAGGTGTAATCACCGTTTGATCGACTGCTGGTTTATCGAATTCCACAATGCTCCCACCGGATAGGGGCCCATCCCGTAAACTCAAGAGGTGGATATGGCAAAGATCAACCGACACTCCTGTGCAAACCTGTAGTTGATGCTTTTGAGGCTGCATACCTCGCAGCTGGTTCCTGTACCTCCATTGTGAGAACTTTGGGCGAAGAAGGCCCGGGACCTGATACGCCGTGACCACAGCTGCAACACTGTAGATTTGGACCCTTCGATACTTTGGATGTCTATCTAAAGAGTGAAAGAGAAGTCGAAAGACTTCCCCTTCTGATCAGAGAATCAATCCATCGGTATGGAGGCTTATGCTGCTAGAATATCAGGGTTGAACTGACAACATATGATTTTTCTCATTGGCTGTTTCGTGGCGCCACAAAAGGATAATAAAGGAAAATTGGGAAAAGATTATCAGACTCATCACATCCATGGAGATGACAGGCAAATCAATAGGTAACAAAGAATGATGAAAGACACTCATGCACGCAATCCAACATAAATTATGCACGCAAAAGTAATCGTCATTAATGGGAAAACGAATACTGACCCTTTCATTTTGTGTACCGAAAATCTGGGTGGTCATCCCCAAGGTTCTCCAACTCATCCTGACATAAATTGAACCGATAATCTCGGCATCCGGAGTCCCGCCTCTTATTTTCTCTCTCCAGCCCAAGCATAAATACCATAGACAAGAGAGCACACACGAATATCAAAGCTAGAGCGCTCCCGTATCCTGCTTTGAAGCGAGGGGCAGCATTCGGGACGAACAAATTGCTAGCCACGAGGCCGCCAATATTACCAAAAGAAATTTGGAAAGCGCTCCCGCATGCACGTTTGTAGTGACCAGCTAAGTTGTTAGAGAGCCATACCACGACGACGGGTTGAGCGATGTATACACCAAGATTGACGATGAAGAGTGCCATGTGTTTGACTCTTAAGGATACGTTGGTTTGGCAGAGCAGCAGAATATATCCAATGCTAGCGAACAGACACCCGAACAAAATGAAACCACAGCGATGGCGCGTTCTGTCGCTGAGGTAGCCTACAAGAATGGTAGCGGCCGCGGATGCCACCCAAATCGGGATACTATGGACTTGCGATTGGGAGGCATCATACCCAAACTGATTTAAAATAGTAGGGTTGAAGAGGGCTGTCGAATACCCAGAGGTATTGATGGTGAAGTATATCAAGGCCCTAACCAAAGAAATTATCAAGGGTTTAGTAAATTAACCATTTGATTTGAAAGCACGGTTTTCATACCCCATATATATTTTCCAGTCCTTGACAATGATTCGCAAAGACTGTCGGTTAAGCCTGTCCATTTTTGCGGAACCCAGATCCTCCTTCACGCGTGCTGCAACCATGAATCGCTCCTCTTCCGAGAGAAACGTTGCTTGGGAAGGCCAGTCCACGATGAGGAACTTCGTAAGAAAGCTAAGTGAAACAGTCATAAGGCCTTCGACAATGAATATCCTACCATGGTATTAATATTTTCCATCTCTTTGCTGGGCTACGCGCAGGTGAGTCTTACCATCGCCATCCTGAGTATCCTCCCACACCATCGAGTTTGGCCAATGAAAACGCCAGAAGCTGAATGCAGCAATATCAGACTTGAGGTTGACAAAGAAACATACAGTGCTGGCCAAAGAAATCAAGATCATACTCCTCCGACAGCACCTGCAACCATTCCAGACGTAAAAAGAACAGCAAACCTTTTCTGGAATTCGTGCCTCTTGTAGTATGTACTCATAAGGTAACTGAATCCTAAAACATCCCCAACGTCAGATGGAACCAGATTCATTCCATTCGGTGGTATTTGTTACCTGGGAGAAGACCAGCTTCAAAAACACCCAAGGAAAATCGGCAAACGATGAGACCCTTCGGGCTTTTCACGAATCCTTGACATACAGTCACAAGACCTTCGCACAGAGTTAGCATGGCAAGGGGATATGAATTTCAACGGTTAGGGCTGGCTTACCAAAGAAAAAAGTGAGGATGGTAATCCAAGTCGAGGGAGCAACTCGCTTAAGAAGAATGTTGCTAGGAACTTCCAAAACGATATATGGAACAAAGAAAATTAGCAGCGCAAGGCGAATATCACTGCCGCTATTCATATTCAATTCCTCTACGAGGCCTTCGATCAAGGCGTTACCGATATTGATTCTGTCCAGAAAGGCGCAAAAGTACACAGTAAATAGGATAGGGACAATATGGAGGTCTAATTTCCACAGTAATCGCTGCTCAGCTTTCGGATCGAGCTTTTCACTAGCATTCGTAGGTTTTTCGGTCGATGCCGGGGAAGTAGCGGCCGAGTTTGGTATTTTCTCCTTTCCCATAGTTGCTTGAGGAAAAGGTTGTAAACCTCAGGGGGGTGAATTTGCCTCCAAATTATGGATCATGATGAAAACGTAAAAAAAAAAAAGGCAGGAGAAGTTGGGGGAGAGCGAACCATATATGATCTCGGAGCCTTTCTTATTGCTTCGAAGCAACCCACAAGAAACAGAAAATAATAAAGCAAGTAGACCGTAACTGGAGTGCCATGAAGCATGGTATGAGAGGAGCCATACGTTTGCAAGAGCGGGAACCAACACATGCATTGGTGGGGATGCCAGGGATTGCTATGTGAAGTCGGAGCACAAAGAGCATCTCCGTACCGCCTTGGATAGTTAATTCTGTTCGCTCTCGGACCCCCGAAATGCACCTTTGGTATGCTTGGAACCTTCAACGGCAAGATGTCTTAAAGTGCCGCTATCACTCACTTCGGAAAAGGGTAACAGCAACTCAGTCAGCCACATTTCTCGATAAGATGGCTTTTCGTCCGTTTTCAAAATGTGCACTCTGTTAGCGGCACAGAGCGAGGGGAACACGTCCCATTATGAAAAGCAACGTCGCATGACGGTATACTGGAAAAGCTTTGGAAAGAAGCACATATTGTGCAATTTTTGTTAGATCGATAGACTGCTATAATACGAACTTGCATCATATCGCTTAACAAAGAAGATCACTCGCATAGGATACATTGGCTTCGCATTTATATAACTGAGCCGGCAGATTCAACCTCACTGTCTTTTAAAAATTCTATTTGGGCTCCACAAATTCCCAATCTTCCGTGAAAGCCCCGTACTCAATATCTAGACCTTTAGTTTTGAATATGTCTTCATACTTCGGTATGATCGTTTCGTGATTTTCAGCCTGGCGAAAGTAGTCTGAAATCACCAACTTGAGAGTGGGATCATTCCACATTTTCTTCATCCAATCGACCGCTTCTGGGGTCGCGGATGCGAGAGGAAGGTTGTAGGTCCGGAATCGCTAATACAAATAGCGGTTATCGTTAAATAATTAGTAATTCCGATCAATATGCACAATTGTCTTTCAATTGACGTTTCTAAGCTTCGCACGGCAGCTTGCTTGTCAAAGTACGTCGACCGCTCCGGCGGACATTCTTGAAAAGTTCCACAAAATAGAAAAAACGAAAGAGAGAAAATAGTAACATACCCATAAGACAGGCCAATAAAACGAATCCGCAATCCCAAATTTGCCAAACAAAAACCCATCATCTGCCTCTCCCAAAGCCTTCAACCGCGCTGTCGTCTGCCGCCTCGCATTTGCCCAAATCACCAGGATTCGCTCTATCTCCTTCTTCGCCTCCTGAGACACCGGAATATTCCCCGTATATCTTCCTATGAAGTTGGAATGGTAGGTGCCTCTAATGGCGGTGAAGCCGGAATGCATTTGTGCAACCGCGCTCCTTGCCAGGGCGCGGAGGTAGCGGTCTTTGGGCCATAAGGGGAGGTCCGGGTGAGATTCAGCTAGGAATTCACAGATGGAGAGGCTGTCGGTGATCTGCGTATTCGCGGGCAAGGAGCGGGCGGTGAAGGCGGGCACGAGGCCGGATTCAGAATGTTCTTTGGCCTTCCGGGATTTTGTTCATTAGGGAGGAAGCTGAAAGGTAGGGAGGATAACTTAGAAGTTGGGAATATTTCTCACTTCGGAAAGTTTGATAACTGTTTTCTTGTACGGAATCTGGTAATATTCTAGGAGTGTTTCCACGCGCGCTGTCCAACCTGTATGTATGCATTGAGGAGTCGAGTCAGAGATCTACCTAGGAAGTTTGAGCGTCAAGTATAGCAAATGGATTCGTCATACTGGAATACCGCGTGTAGGTTCCGATGAGATCATATTCGGGCTCTTCCTTCTGCAAAGCCATGTTTAACAATATTTGGGTTTGATACCGAGGCAGTTATCAGTTGCTTTTGTCCGGCTTTTTGGTTATTTTCGTAGATGACCATTTGGATGTAAATGTTTTCAACATTGGAGCTTTTATGTCCTTCGTTGTCCACTCCACATTCAATTATTAAGCGACGCCCTATGACCCATACCCCGCATGGATTTCGAGTCACACCCTGCCGCTGGCGCTCGTTTTCAATTGCACATGAATTGTCCGTTCATAGTCAAGTGTCCTACTCGGTGTAAAAGTGCTCTCCCGCCCCGCTTTCGTATCTCTGGTGTTTAACACGGTGAACCCCGCCCGGTGCTGGTTGAATGCCAGCCCAAAACAAATGCCCCTTCTTGAATTTTTGGGCCCTAAGAAAGTGGCTGTCTTTGCCCCGCCCGTAGGACGGCTGAACAACGGCAACCGAACTTTAGGAGTTCGTCCGCAGCATGGAGATTTCGAAATTTTCCCCAGCATTCAATTTTAATTCTTTTCAAGAATCAATAGTAACTAGCCAAAAAAAAAGAAAAAGACAAAAAAGACAAAAGGAATGGAAGAACTACCTGCATACAAACCTCACACCACACTACGTGACCTCAGTCCCCACCAAAATAAACACCATTACTTTAAATCTAAAAATAGAGCCAAAAACGCGAGCCAATGGAAAGAAAGTTCACTCCGGCAAATACGGGTAGCCAATAATCACACTTTGTCATAAAACGCTAATACAAATTTATACTAGTCCTCATAATTATTTCCCAAAGCGGCACCAAAACTGTCGCGAAATGGACGCCAAATACACAAGGGGCGCGTCTCACGCGTTTTTTCGCGCCTTTTGTATAATTTTTCTTCGGTTGTCATGGCATATACGATAACAAATGTGAATACTCATATTTCATGATCATTCGCCAATATAGGTAGGATAGGGAAATAGGTATAAAGCAATTTGAGAATGTTGGTGACTCTGCCAATATTTGTCATAACTATTATTTTAGGATGTGTATTTGAATTAAGTGGACCCAAAGCACCCGTTCGAACGAGACTAACGTGCATTAGTATTAGACGCGTAGTTGGATCGAGTAAAGAAAAGTAAACAAGCAAGTGGAAAAGCGCTTGCGGGCATATACATGACAAAGCAAGAAATATCGCTTTCGGCGTATGGAGCATAACGGGAGAAAGATGAGGAAAAATAAACAAAAAGTGCATAATTTGCGTGGTGTAATCATACATTTCTTTCAGTAATTGATGGAAAAAGTAGGGAATGGGAACGAAGAAGCTGGTTTGGTTCTCGCTATCCATAACTCGTTGGAAAAGTGAAAATATCAGAGAGCTGAGCAAGACATATGAGAGTAATTGTGATCGTTGGTGTACAAATATCCGTTGAAATATGTAGGTGAAATGACAAAGGAAGTGGACATAGGAAAAATTCTTGTCGTGTACATTCGAGATAGTAGAAGAAAATGGAGAGAGCAAAAACCGTAGGTCGGGAAAGAAATTATTTAAGAAAGGGGTCGTCGCCAGTATGGGAATCGGCCTTGGGAAAGGGGGACAAATGACGGGTAGATAGAAGAGGGGATTGATATGCCGTATCCTTGAACCTAGAAAAAGTTCAATACCTTTGTCGGTGTCGTATGCGACTTATGCAAGTATTGTTCAGTGCTATGTTCTTGCCAGGTGAGTCTGGAAATAATAGATGTACAGTTTAATCAAGGCCGCAGCTCCTCTCCTAGCTGTAAAGGCAAAACTCTTTTTTCACGTGTTGTCGAAGGGCTTCCAGCCAAGGGAGGAGCGAGAGAATCGAAATTAAGTCGTTTTCTCAATTCCTTTGGAGGCCGTGGAGTCCTTGACAGGGTGCCTGGCGTTCGTCCTCCCCAGGGCAACTGTGCTGGGCTTGGGGTAACATTTACGAAGTCTGCGAAATTGAACTGTTGTGTTGGGGTCCCAAAATTGGCGGTAACGCCTCCGCCAGGTGTGGTGGTTAATGACGGGAGGGCAGCATGTTGGCTAGGAGGGGTTGAAGGGGGAAAATCCCGTGGGCTGGCTCTGCCTCGGAAAATTGCTGGAGTAGGGGAATTGGCAAGGAACAACAAAAGATCTGCACCATCTTCCCCATCTTCCCCATTTTCAACTTCTCTGTTATTCCGTGCAGTGCGATTTCGGTTCGGAGGTGGAGTGCGAGGTGGTGAAGAGCTGATCCTTGAGGTATTCTGTACTTTAACAGTTGGAAGTTCGGGTTCCTTGGCTTCGTCAGCCTGACGGTGATAAGCAGGCGAGTGTTCCTCGTCAGGGATCGTGTCCGACTCCGAAACAAATGAGCCGGGATCATCATGATATGTATAATGAGGGCGGTTGAAGGCGGGAGACGATTGCGGAAGCCCATTCTCGGCCTTCCACGAGATCCGTGGGGCCTTGGAAGACTGCTCTGTTGTAGGGCTGGAAAGGCCACGCTTGCGTAAACGACCGATATTGTCAATGGAACTGGGAAAGAACATTGCCGCATGTTTGCTCCGTGATGACCTAGGGAGCTCGTTTGGAACCATTGGCGTTGGAAGGGGGGACGAGGTAAAAGGGGTTTCGTAGCGGCTATCACACATTTCCGACGAAGAATCTGATATAACCTCGCCATCACTGGGACCTCTTCTCCCACCCTGCTGGATTTGTTGCAGCGGCTCGACACGGCGGCAACGGGTTCGTTCGTAGCGGACCTTTGCCAGGCCTAGACGATCCTGGAGGTTGAGAGATATCTGCAGAGACCCCCAAGTTAAAACCGATACCGTTGAACGAGATATAAGAAGAAATCGACGTACCTGGGCAACATCAAGCTTGGGAACTTTCCGCTTTACGGAGCCAGTAGGCTGCGTAGCGGACATTTTGTGTTTAATAGCTAGTTATTTTTGCCAGTCATTTGTCAGACTTCGTGATAGGTGGGTTGGAGTGGTTGGCTCAAAGACAAAAATTGCTCTGGCGGAGGAATTGGTGGCGGTGGAGCGTGTGGATTGCAAGAGTTTGAGCAGGGTTCAATTGTGTGTTAAAGGGATAAACTATGACAGGAACTGGAGTTCATATCCTCCTGCCTGCACCCGGAGACCTGTTCGTGGGAGGGTGGGACGGAGGAGTGGGCGGTTGTGTGCTGTACAAGCTTGGGTCTGTGGAAGGTTTCGTTGTTTGGCTGGCTGAGGAGGAAGTAGTTTTTGCAGGGAAGCAGGGCAGCCCCAGCCAAACGCGGGCAATAAGGCACCACCAGCCCAGTTTGACTGCCACGCGACCTTGCTTGGTCTTCAACCAACCTCCCTGGAGTTTTCTCCACCCCCTCTTCCTCTGCTGCAGGGGCTGCTGCTTGAGCCAGCTGAACTATGGATGCGACCAAATATTGGCCAGTTTTGTTTTTTGATTTCCCATACTAAAACTCCGATGGCAGCGCCTTTTACCGTTGGAAAGTTTTTCACCCTTGTTGCTAAGCTCCATCTTTATTCTGAATATGAGGCTATAGCTGGATAGCTACATAGTTATCCAGGCGCTTGGGTAGTCGGTTATGCTCCCTTTATTCACCAGACGATCCAAAAATGGGCCTATGTGTGTCAATTTGAAGAATCTGAGTTATCATACGGAACGACGTAGATAGCCTCATCTCAGCGAACATGCTCTACACTGCTCTATATCCTGCTGAAGCAAACCAATGTCAGGAACCTTATTATTCCAAGTATGAAGCCCTTTATTTATTATTTATTTATTTATATTTTTATTTGGTTGACGCTTATAATCATCCCAAAAAGAGAACAGACAATGCAAGGAAATAGCGTTGGATTCCACAGCGCCGAAAACGCCTGGATATTCCATGTTGAGGGCTGGGTGTCTCTTCTTTCCTAGGGATATT
Organism: Blastomyces emzantsi; assembly: GCA_003206725.1. Classification (NCBI taxonomy): domain Eukaryota; kingdom Fungi; phylum Ascomycota; class Eurotiomycetes; order Onygenales; family Ajellomycetaceae; genus Blastomyces; species Blastomyces emzantsi. The sequence continues at coordinate 651 of QGQJ01000440.1, read as the reverse complement.
GAAACATATTTGAATCATATCGATCGCATCAATATTTTCTATCCCAATCCTCTTCACATATTGCCGCCATTCGAAGTTGCAAGAAGTAGGAAAGTAGAGACGGAAATCATGCAGAATGCAGATCCGTATCTGATTCCTCACAGGTTTTCTCACATTGCAATATACCCTTCTAAACTTGCTTCGTTAGCTAGGAGGGATTCAAGTTAACCTTCGCAACCGAACCTATTCGTTGGTAGTATCAGCATGTGTGTCACCCGCCGCCGTTGTTTCCATGCGAGCTTAAGCACCACCAGATCTCGAATCTTCCACGCCCTCACCAGCATAATTTAGTTGACTTTCGCGCAGAAAACGCAAACCATAACCCCGTGATACCTTTCCATCAAAGGCATATTTGCAATGGGTGACAGCGCGCAGGCCGGCTTGTTCGATACAGCTCTTGTGTATATACTGTATACTTGCGGCTGTGAACCCGATACGTGGCGATGAGCCACCAGCGGTAGATTCGGGAGACAACGATAGCAAACCTCTCCGTCACGATCTCGTAGCCGAGCAACACTGGTGTCGAACTGCCCAGGCCAGATCCACGCCTGTGCCGCTGGTTTCTTCCATTTACTCAGAATATCCTGCGTTATCGATTCTTCCCGTATCCGC
>QGQJ01000438.1:0-27508 GCA_003206725.1 Blastomyces emzantsi | reverse complement strand
TTGTATTTTTTTTTTTTTTTTTTTTTTTTTTTTTGTGGGTTTTTTTTTTTTTTTTTTTTTTTTTTTTTTTTCTCTTTTGAGGTAACTTATTGATTGAATATGGAACGAAGATGCAAACGTCCACTCTCCAGATTTTCGTAACGCACGACAGGAATGAAGACGTGAATTTACCAGGCTTCAGGGGGTAGTGGCCGCACCAGATATAATTGCCACTTGATCCCCTCGAATGGGATCTTCCTGGTTCGAACTCCCCCTTGGAGTCCGGAATTTTACTCTCGCTGCCCTTCGGAAGCAACACTTCAGAAGAAGGGCATGGTAGACCAGACCAATGAAGTTTAGGCTTCCAGTAGCGATGAACCCGGGTGAGGGCATACAAGATCGATTATTTTTCATTTGACCCCAATTTTCGTTGGTGTTTTCGACAGCATTTGAGTTTCTTATCGCACGGGTGGGGTGGGTCCTATTTTGACCTTTAGTGGCCATTACCTTCTCAGATCCTATCAACTTGTGGGACTTACACTGGATACCCGACTTGTCCATCAGGTACAGTACTTGAAGCTGTGGAATACAATGTACTGGTAACCCGCGGAAGCTTCCCTCCTTGATTTTCTCCTAGTTGGGGAAGAAACGAAGGACCTGAGACGTATTTATTGACCATGTTCATTTCATCAGGAGCCGAAACTCCATAGCTGAGCCCATTGTGAGCACATTTTCCAGATGATCCGGTATAGGTCTATTGAAAGAAAATAAGAAATTTAGCAAGCTGAACACAAACGAAAAAATAGGGTAGGTGGATTTACGTACGGGAAGCCGGGCAGCAAGTTCGGAGGCGTAACCGCAGGGAAGTTGCCTCACAGTGCCGTTCTCATCGACCATGCCGAGATGTGGTTTTCGCGCGAGCATTTTTGTCTATGATATTAGCCAGGGGGAAACGCACCACATCTCGAGAGAACGATGGGGCACGTACTTCTTCAAGGATCATGGTCATTCCTTTTCGACAGTCGATTTTGGCTCGGTTTAGGGAAGTCGGGTCACAGTTAATGGGGTCTGGAACCTTGTCTGTGGCCTCCTTTGTCTGGTAAAGATCGGGAGTTTTTATCACTTTACAAAGTTAGAAGTTGATTCTTCGAGGGAGAGACGATTAAATCTTACTTTTTGAAATCAATTTCCACAGAGTTTTATACGCGATGAACGCACTGAGAAGCTCGGCGGTATATAGCTCTGTGAAAGTACAGGTCAGTCGGTAGTAGATAGCAAAGTCAATGGGGCATTTACCACATAACCGATAATCCAGAACAACAAATGGCCGTACAGCCTTTGTATTAAATTCATGGAATGATCGAACAGAGGAGTAGCTCATTAGAATCGCCTGAGTTCTCTGTGAATACTTCGAGACTTGGGCGGGGAAGTCATTGGCAGCTTGGATTATAGTTGGCAAGTCCCAACTCGCCTAGAATTCCCCAGTTAATTATGGATTTGCGGAAACAAAAAGGGGCAGTTTGTCTACTACTTTAGGATTTTTGATGCTTCCACCCCCTGACCAGGTTACGGAAATGCTGAGATCAGTATCAGTCCAAATATCCAGATTCTCCTTATCAGCCACTGCTCCGCTCATGGGTTGGAAGTATTTTGTAGCAGATAGCTGCATCTCCGCCGCCATTTTCACCCTGGATATCTTATTCTTGTCCTGAACTTTGATACTGACGATGGCTGAAAATTCACCGCCCTCAAGGAAGCCGGCGATAAAACAATCGCCATATACCTCTGAGAATTGATCAGGATCCAAGCCGTCCAGGGGTCGAAACTCCAGGTGAGTTGGGTGGATGGGAAGCTCGTTTGTCACTTTGACGGAGACAATGAAATTGATGTCACTCTCGCTGATACTGTTTTCTTTTACGAAGCTAGCGGAACCATTGCCATGGCTGTTGGCATAGTTGATTGTGGCACTTGAGGAAATATTGAGGGTGTCGACAACATCTGCGAGATTGTCGATCGCATGCGCAGTGTATGTGACGGTCTGGTTCACATTTGAAGCCTTGACCTTTTCAGTCTTCGTGTTAGGAGTTGGCTGCAAACAGGCATCGGCGGGTTGAACTATCTCTTCCGTCGTGACATCACCGGCATCCTTCTTGGAGTCATCAACATTATCTGGCGGGAACTCGCCCGGTAGACAATGATGCTGACTCCCTGAGCCATCGTTATACTCACGAACTATTACTGCATCGTCGATGCAGATTTGCTGGGTATAGGAATTGAACCTAACACTAGGAATTAGCATATAGAAGAAGCCTCCGAAATCAAACGTGAGTTTAACCCTTGACCAATTCGCATCAGAGAAGTGTAAGGGGCCAAGAATGTCATGTTCGAAAACCTTGGAGGCGCTGCAGGGATCAATAGTGGCCGGTTTCTATACCTATATAGGTCATATGTTGCTATATAGACAGACGCCAAGGGGAAAAAATATGGCTCTCAGAGCAATTCTAGAGGATTGCGGATTTTTTTTGGCCTAAAGGCAGAGGGTGAGAAGATCAAGACCCCGAGTTGAGGGTGAGAGCTGCCTTAATATTATATGTATATACACTCATGCCCACTTTTATATTGTGGCCAGGAAGCCGCCATCTCAACAATGACAAGAATGGGTCGCTCCTTCAACAGCTGGCTCCTCGAGTTGTCACAATGACGATTAGTTCTGGTAGCAGATAGGACGTGATAGTTGCTGGTAAGTAATAGGTGTTGTGTATTGGAGCTGCCCTTAATAAATGTCATTGTTCTCGCTGACATGCGAGGCTCTCCATCTCGTACCATCTCGTACCTAGTTAACTTAATAATCATCTTTAGCAAGGATCAACATCCGTGGACGAACGACACCACACCCCAACCTGGTTTCGAGTCCTGGGAACTTGTCGATTGCTTCATGATCCGTGATTTGAGTCCCCGCCACGCCGTTTGTGCAACCATTCTTAGGCCGTGGAGTGCAGCAAGGGGCGTCACTAGTTCGTGCTGCACCTCAATGAAGGATAAACCGGTCGCTAAGTTAGGAACAGGGCTGCTGTCGACCTCCAGCTACTGCGTAGATACCAACCAGACACCAGCCAGACACCAGCCACGGCAAGCCACCTCCTCTTGCTTTGTCAATCTGCAAACGATCGATGGAGGTGAAAGAAGAAAAAGGAAAAAGGAGGCTAGCCAGCCGCTTGACGCTCTAGCGACTCAGGGTTCAGAGCGACCAACCTCGCAGATGGTGGCTAACTACATGTGCAACCTTGGCTCTCGCTCTCTCTCCACCTCTCTGCGCCGAGGTTCTCAAGCCATCTTGCCCTGCAGCACCAAGGCAGGCAACTGGCCTATCTGGGTTAAGAGTGGTGCATCAGAGTCCGTCGTTTCTTCTTCCGTTGCCGTGCTAAGTTCAATAATAATGGCGTATCTCCCTCAAGGCGGAGCAATGAGAGTGAACCCGTCTTGTGCCTGTTACGTTTCATCCACGGCCCAACCCAGCTTGCCGTTTTCCCCCTTTCTCTCTGTGCTCCTCCTCGTGCAAAGAATAGCAAGGCAGGCTATTCCGCGCTGTTTCTTCCAATGTGTTTTATGTTGTTTATATAAAACGCAGACTGATGCCCTTTGATTTAATCTCGGGTCTTGAATCTTGATTTACCTCCAATCGCTGGCAGTTGACTTAAAAACACCTATCCGAATATCCTCCCTGAGCTTGCCTGCGTTCAATTTCTCCCAAACGCGTGCATAGAAGATAGAAGATGGACTCTGAAAAGCTCCACAAGCGCATGAAGGCGATCCATGCGGGAGAGAAACGAAATGATGATTACAAGGTACTTACAATATCACAAAAATTAAAAGCAAAAGAAAGAAATCTTCGAACCTATATCTCAACATTTCCCGATCAAATATGGCTTCTGTTTTTCTACCTCCCAAAAAAAAACCGCACAGAATGTAATATCAAGCAGACAAAGAAATGTATAAAATACAATAAACGAATACTCAAAAATAAACTAACCTAGGGCTACAATCACGACCTCTTCCGCGACCACGTCCGCTACGAGTCCGCATCCCACAGCCCGCGCCCGCGCGTCTCCTTCCTCCTAACAGTCACCGAACCCTTCTGCAACAAAACCGGCGCCCTCCACGGCGGCTGCGCCACCACCTTAATCGACGTGACATCAACCGGGTTTCTAATCGCCCTCTCTAAACCCGGCCACTTTTCCCAGGGAGGCGTCTCGCGAACGTTGAATGTGAAGTTCGTGCGGCCGGCGCCGATGGGGGTGGAAGTGAGGATTGTGCATGAGCTGGTGCATGCGGGCAAGCGGATGGCGTTGGTTAGGTCGGAGATTAGCCGGGTGGATACTGGGGAGGTTTGTGTTGTCGGGGAACATGATAAGGTTAATACGGATCCTGAAGTGGGGAGGTTATGAGTGGGTTGCTGTATTTTGTTTTCGAGAGGCGGTGGTAGTAGTAGTAGTAAGGGGGCGTGTTCCGCAGAAAGAGCTTTATAGTTATAACTAAACTCTTATCAAATGCATGAGAACGCAGGATATTGTTTAGTTAGCATAGACTTTGCATGTATGGTCAGCAAAGCATTTTCCACAACCAATAATCGGTAGAGGAAAGGAACAAATAGATAAACGCAAGATGATGACGCGCTATATATACTCATCCCGTAAATGCTACTAAAAATAATAAAATGAGCTGGCCGCACACGATGGTTGATATAGGACAATTATGATGGCAAGATATCTCATCACTCTTTAACATGCTCATATTCTCTTGTTCTCTCATCAAGCTCCTTAAATTATACGTGAAAAATCGCAGCAAGACACTATTATTAAAAAGAACTCCTTCATGATAGAAAGGAGCAGCGGCAGAAAGAAAAAAGCAAGTTGTAGAACCAGACCACGGCCCTGTGGTTTCAAAGTGGCAGTGGGGAAAAGGAAGAGGATAAAAATGAAGGTCGACAAGGAAGGAAGGACTATGGCTATGATAATTGAAAAAATAAAAAGAGAAATTGGAAAAGGATGGCAAAAATGTGTTGAAATAGATAATAGATTTCCATAGCTTTCAATTATCTATCCCATTTGCTGTTCTGCTATTTAAATAATCGTGACATGCCAACCAGGCGCTAGCTGTGTTTGGCAGCTGAAGACAAATGTCGCAGAAGCCCATTACCATTCACAAGCCCATTTCGTTAGGAAAAAAGGGTTCGATTCGGTTGACGTGCCCATCAAGTATTTTGAGGGAAAGTAACTCCTTGAACATAACCTCTTCTTTCGAGATGGTTGTCCAAATCTGCGTATCGGAGAATGAATTCACGCTGTTATTTCGAAAAAAATACCAATCATTGTAAACTGTCAGCTGCGTCCTCTTGTACATAGGAATCGGGTGTTTCCGAAGCATGAAGAAATTTTTGGTCTGAATGAAACACGGCACAAAAGCAAAATGTCAAAAAGAAGAACTCACCCTGACTTTCTTCCAGGTCGTAGGGTCCCACCAGAGGTAGATGCCACGCTCACTCAGTCCTCGTTCCACCTCAACAATGTATGCTTCATCCCGAGTCAACCACGCGCGCTCCACCTTGTGGTATCTCCATTTCCGACTCATCAGTTCCTCTGCTACAAGTTCCTGCATGATGTCCCGTGGCATGCTATAGAATATGTAGAATAGCGTTTCGTCGCTGAAGCTAGGGATACGGGTCTGCAGTGGTTGGACATTTGCAACATTATAGCAAGCGGGTAATGTGTAGTCCACTTGGAGTGGTACGGCAGCATTCGACGAAATAAAAGGAGAAGCAAACGACGGATGAAGAGGTCTAAAGGGTGGTTAGAATTACTAAGGCACTCCACCGCTCTCCTGGGGTGACAAATTTAGCGAGGGTTTAACTTACTCTGGTTGATTTAGATCTAGGCCAAGGGTCATTAAATCTTGACCGACTGCAAGAGTAGCGACGTCGGGATTTTCGCTGCGTATCATACTCAGTAGTCCTTGAAGCCCAAACCTATCTCGATCAGACATCTGGCTCAGCGGGGTTTGCTCGGAGGATTGTCCTTGAAGTGACTGTTCTTGGCCTTCGTCCCCAAAACTGCCAGCTTTTTGCTGACGATTTTGAGGTGGCTGTTGCATGATTGATTGACTTTGCTGTTCTGAGTATGCCTCAGGTCGAATAGCTCGTTGCATAGATGAAGCCACGAGATCCTAATGACAAACGGTTAGCACAAACACCAAAAGCAGATGAAAGACGGCGCATACCTCTTTCTCCTGGGAAAGTCCGCCATTCTGTACCTGGCCCATAGGCGATCTAGATGTCGATATAACTACAGCGAATGTTAGCCTGTAGTAGAAGAATTTAACGCAACATAAAGGTACAAACTGACCACCCGACCCGCCTGTGGCTGGAGACATGATCCTGCTATCCTGCTGTCCATTGACCATATTTCCGAGTAAGGTACGACCCTGCCCAGAATGGCTCTGGTTGAGATTAGGAAAGGCCATCCCGCCTCCGTAGTTACCAAAGGCTCCGGATTGAAGTAGGCTTGCTCGTCTTTCCTGGCCAATGTCCGCTGGCGCATTTCTCCCTAATGGTGGGAATTCGTCAATATTTCCCGGCTGAGGTTGAGTTCCTCCTGAAAGCTGACCACTTATGCCTTGACCCCCATTCCTGAAATCATCCAGCTGCGCTGCAAATTGTGTCGCGGAGGGGAAGAGGTCTTCATGAGAAGCATGCGATTGTGACTGAGGTTGGTGAGACTGGGCTTGGGTTTGCGAAACTCGGGACGGTGGTTGCGATGTTGTAGGCGTTTGGGACTGTCTTTGAATGGCGCTTTGCTGATTTACCCGCTGGCTGGCGTTGGCCCAAGTAGCTTGCCCAGAAGCGGAAGGTTGGGACTGTTGCGGAACACTGGAGAGGGAGGGGAATTCGCTGATAGAAGATATGTCGGGAGTTAGCTTCAACTGATGGTGATGTAAACGTGCTATTCTCCTGCCCCTAAGGGGAGCTTTGCGTCGCATCCTTTCAGAGAAAGATAGATGACGGAGGTCCTTTGATGATTTGGCAAAATTGTACACTGAGGTGATTGTGTGGAAAGAGGTCTAGCAAAAGAAGATATGTTGGTATGACAACTTACGAGAGATCTAATGGCGTTGCTGGTTGAGATCCACTTATGCTTTGTGCAAAGCTGTTCATGGCATTCACAGTCCTCTGCTGGTTACTTTGTAACCCAGGCGCACCCCCCATTGGCAACCCAAATCCCCAGTTGGCCCCAGTTCCTATACCAGGTTTCCGGTCAGCATATCAATATGAAGTTGGAGTTCAAATATCATATAATAACCGCACCGATTTTACCATTTGGGAGGCGCGTAGATGCTAATGATGGATTTGTGGTTCGTGATTGAGGCTGTTGCTGGGCGGGGAAGCCAGACATCCCTCGCAACGGCTGTTGGCCAGGACCTGCATTGTGACGAGGCAATATATTAGTATTTCTTTCTTATCTTCTGACCCGGACAAGCTGTCGGGATGATCGAAAGCCTTGCACGCGAAGAGAAGCGGAGAGGGGGCTCCCTGTGCGGCATGATGCTCAAATGCGGCGACTTGGTTTAGCACCATCCTTCCGAGTAGGGAGGCACCAAGCTCCCATCCAAACATACCGGCAGAGGAAGGATCCACGACTCTTTTCCCAAGCGGAAGGCCGTAGAGCAAAGTTATCCCGGGACCAGGATCGGAGAGGGAGGGATGAAAGCGGGAACAAACCTGGCCTATTCATGGTGGAAAGCAGCTTCGGAGACGCTTAAGATGGGGTTTTCGGATATGACGAGTATTGCGCGATGGAACTGGTAATATCAATGCGCGAGGCGAGGAAGGTGTGTGGAGAGCAAGAGCATGAGGTCGATAGGCCATCGCCATCCAGTCAAAGGCCTTAGGATTACCGCCGAGAGCAGCGGAAACTCAAGCGCTAAGCGCGCGTCTATTTATAGCACGGGCCCTCCCTGGCTGGTTCCCCTTTCACGCATCTCATCCGGCTCACAAGATACACTGAACACTACGGCAAGTTTAGTGACATACATAGCCACATATATGAAGAATATAGAGTGCATATTACGAGTCCACTTGAAACAAAGGGTTGCAGGTTTCCCGCTGCGCTTTGAAACTGGACGTTGTGGAATTAGAATATACTCGTTGCTCAGGTGCCTCCACCAGTTTAACGAGTAGCATTAGCGTCTTGAGAAGCCGGCATACAATATCGATATGTCTAAAAAGCGTGATCTGAACTTCTAGAATCATTCATTTTGGTTGTAAGCTACCGTTATTCACTAGACTGTCATGTTTGATCAATTGATTTGAAGGGTAGAATGTCATTCAAGAATATAAAGCTAATAAATATCGTATTCTTGTAACATTCCCATCAACAACTGGCCCTAATCTGTAGGACTGTGTTAGTTACATATGAGCTCCCCAACTCTGCTACCAAATCTCCAGCTGTCAATATCACCATACATTTCTTCTGATCCTGCTGTGTAGCTTGCCAGCGAGCGTCCACACCGCTCAAACTGCCAAGCCCCAAATTCGTATTCGCTAAAGCACGTGACCAAATTAGTCTGAGGCCATTTCTCCCGTCTGAGAAAATTTTCACCCTTCAAAAGCGCAACGATTCCCTCCCATCAGCCTGGAAAGATGCATTCACGATCTATTACTCGTCTTGTGAGACAATATGGAGGCACTCCCACCCTGTTGGTCGAATTGCCTCCTGTTTTCCTTGCCCCTGCTCTTCAATTCCCATTGAGCTTTACTTCCTTCCAATGCTCGAAATTCTCCACCTCACCGGCTCCTGGTTTGAAACGGGACCTGAGTAAACACCGTGGTGTGTCTGCTATTCACAGGACCGGTCCGAGGCAGCCACTATCAGTGTCAAAGTATCCTTTGCCGCGCCCTGTTAAGCAGAAGGAGCAGGAAAAACGACCTAGCAACCCGAACCATGGGCTCTGGGGATTTTTTGGACCGGATCGGAAGCCTATCCTAACTCCAGAGGAGGAATATGCTCATGGTACGCGCACACACTGCCCTGTGAATCGGACAAATTCCGTCAATATCAAGTAAACAAGCCAATTTCGCTAATACTATCGCTTAGGACGTGCTTGGTCGATACAAGAGCTTCGGCAAAAGTCCTGGGATGACCTTCATAAGCTCTACTGGCTCTGCGTGAAAGAACGCAACCGCATAGCTACCGCCCGCTATGAAAGGCAGCGGCTACAGGCTGGTTATGGCGAATACGAAGCTGGCAATCGTGATAGTACAGTGAGTATTACTTCCCCTTCTTGACAACAACTTGTTTTGCGATTGTTCGTTTTTTGTGATGAAATATTCTTTCACTCGCCGATATGACTTTTATTTGGCCCGCTTAAGCCCAATAGAAATGATATGTATTTGAAACTGTTTTCCTGATCCTATCTTTGCATGTATTTTGTCATTTATGATGGTATATTTGCAATGCCTAAAGTCTTTGTTTCCCTCGTTACCAACCGCCCGTTCTCTCAAATGGGGCACAAATTATCTAACTCCTTTTTTTCCCGGATAACAGGTACGGGGTACGCAACAATCGATCAAACAAGTTCTTCGTGAGAGATGGTATGCCTGGGAGGACGCCCGACAACTTTATGAAAGTGGCGAGTACTCTCCCGCTGATGCACAAGTGATGGAAGAGGAGCACGATTATGAGCCCCCGGTGTTAGATATGGAGGAACCGAGAGGCGAATCATCAACGTCTGAGAAAGCTCACCCATCGTCCTGAGCTGTTATTGTATCCTCAATTTCACTCTGTACTGTATTATAGTAACCCCCCTTGTAGTATTATAGAATCGAGGAACTTGTTAGCCTACTGAATTATGGATGGACAATCTGCACCTGTTCTAATAAACTATATTTCATCAAGTCTTTTCACCCGTTTTCATCCACCTGGCCGCTCTATTCCCCCGGAAATTCAATAGCTCTTCAGCTTAGCGGTGTAAGTGTGGGCACGGACACCAGCCCCAGAAGCTCAGATAGGAGAGTGTTAAAGGGGGAATATCGACAATTTTACTCACTTGGGGTCTGTTAAATTGTGATTATTATTGAAGCGCATAGGGAGGATAGAATAACTTAACCCATTTGTGGGCTTATTTATTCTTGTTATTGATCTTCCTATGACTTGAAGTTGGCGAGTATGCTTTCATGGCCAACACAGAAGGTAACCAGGTTGCCCGCCATGAATCCAATACCAATAAATAGTGTGGCTGCGGGGAACCAACCGGCCAGTAGTGGAGCAATCCACGTTCCTCACACCCAGAAAGCCAGAGCTTGTTGTTCAATGTTTCCCCCCAACAAACGTAACCACCTTTCTACCCTCACTGCCGCTGATTGTTCAACCTCCTTGTTATCCTGTTCTTGAAGAATCGCTCTCGCTTTACTGAAATAACCTATCTTTGTATTTCACGATGGAAGACATCTCGCCTGAATACGATGTGGTGGTGATGGGCACTGGTATGGCGTTTACCCCACCGTTACATTGCTCTCCCTGTGTTTGGGCTTCAACTGACCGACTTTCTAACCCTCTAGGTTTGACGGAGTGTGTTCTTTCGGGGTAAATACATGGACTCCTCGTCCCAAATAGGATATGTATGAGAATATATTCGCTAATCCATTTGTACAGCGTACTCAGCGTTAAGGGGCGGAAGGTCCTTCATATTGACCGCAACGACCACTACGGAGGGTGAGCTGGCAAACCCCCGCGCCTCCCGTGGAACATTTTTATATGTCTTTATATACTAACCATTGTAACAGAGAGGCTGCCTCTGTCAATATAGAAACAGTGTGTCCTCCCTAAAGACATCCCGTTGCGCCCCGAGGCTCATCACTGACCATTTTCGCTGCACCTAGCTTTTCAAAAAATTCCGCGACGTGAAACCTGGCGAGGAACCTTGGAAGAAATATGGCCGAGTCAACGACTGGAACGTCGATCTGGTTCCCAAGCTTCTCATGTCAAATGGCGAACTCACCAATATCCTGGTCTCGACAGATGTTACTAGATATCTTGAATTTAGGCAGATTGCGGGAAGCTACGTGCAGCAGGGCAGCGGCCCCAAAGCCACTGTTGCCAAAGTCCCGTCTGATGCGGGAGAGGCGCTTCGATCTTCGCTGATGGGCTTATTCGAAAAGCGACGGGCGAAGAAGTTCCTGGAGTGGGTTGGAGAGTTTGATGAGAATAACCCAAGTACCCATCAAGGTTCGATATTATATCTGTCCAACCTCCCTTTTCCGAATAATACATTCTAATATGTATATCAGGATTAAACATGGCAACGTGCACCATGAAAGAAGTCTATGATAAATTCGGCCTGGAAGCCCCAACCAAGGATTTTATCGGACACTCCATGGCCCTTTACCAGTCTGACGACTATATTACGGAGGTCGGCAAGGCGAGAGAGACAATCGACAGAATTCGTCTTTATGTCAACTCCATGGCTCGTTATGGCAAGTCTCCTTATATCTACCCACTCTTCGGTCTCGGTGAGCTGCCTCAGGGCTTTGCTCGCCTGTCCGCAATCTATGGGGGCACATACATGCTCAACACCAACATCGACGAGGTCCTCTACGATGGCGATAAAGTGTCAGGCATCAAGGCCACAATGAAAGAAAGAGGAGAACCGGGAGATGGCATGACCTTCACAACAAAAACCAAGAAGATCATCGGCGACCCGACATACTTCCCCGGGAAAGTCAAGGTTACCGGCTACCTGCTCAAGGCCATCTGTATTTTGACCCACCCAATCGATAAAACGGATTCTAACGACTCCCTGCAACTGATCATTCCTCAATCGCAAGTTGGACGAAAGCATGGTATGTTTTAGTCCCAAAAAGAATATCCATCTCTCCAAATTTAATGAGTAGTAGAGCGGGTTTTCGGGTTACTAAGGATGACAATAACAACACAGATATCTACATTGCGATGGTGTCTTCCGCCCACAATGTCTGCCCGAAGGGTTACTACATCGCCATCGTGTCCACCATTGCCGAAAACGAAGCGAACCACCACATCGAATTGGAACCGGGCTTCGAGCGCCTTGGAGCAATCGAAGAGAAATTCATGGGTCCTCCGATCCCATTGTACGAGCCACTGGAGGATGGCAGCAAGGACCACATCTACATTTCCAAGAGTTACGATGCTACCAGCCATTTCGAAACGACAACGGGTAAGGAAGCTTTCTTTCATTTGTGTTTGATATTTATGCAAAACGCCCGTACATGAACTGAACTAACTGGGGAAAAATCAACAGATGACGTGAAGGACATTTACAAACGAGCTGAGGGACACGAATTGGTCGTCGAAGGCTTGAGAGAGGGTACCAGCCTTGTCGGGGAGGAGTGAGAGGGGTACCGGGTAGTAAATAGTTCCTTTCCTCTTAAAGGCTGACGACATACAGACAAGCAGAACATATGTTGATTGAAAAGAATCATAATTTTCTCTTTTTGGGGGATAAATGCAGATATAAGATTTCTCTATATTTACTTTTTTTTGCCAGTTAATTTCCTCTCTTTCTCATTGTTTTCTTTCCTTTTTTTTTTCTTTTCTTTTGTGTTCACTCTCTCATTAATATAGTTTCGCCGTTCATTTTCTTAGCGTAAATGACAATTTGGTTTTCTATTTTCTTTACACAAATGTTCTTCTAGTGTCAGAATGTAATTATGCTTGATATGATTTTCTATCAAGCTAGCCCTTCGACTGCCTATATACTATGCGTAGGTATCTAAAAATGGGCATGGCCTGGATACTTGAAGCTTTTAGACAATAGGTATGCGGGCTTTGAATAGTCAAACAATACATTGCGAGAGTGTTGAGCATTTAAAATCAGATCTCATTACTATCCCATGCCATTCAATTGTGTTCAGAAGGCACTCGAGGTAGAATCCTCGTCCTGCCCCGCTACGCCCTCTCCCCTCACCCTGCGTGTGCTGACTAAGCCCAAACGACAAGCTGTACGCTATTCCCAAAGAAGAAAAACGACAACACGCCAAGCCCTGACTTTCCCTGACAACCAAACCCGATTTGGACGGATAACAAAACATTTGGACACCGAGCAGCAGCAGGAATCTCAACGACAACACCACCCCAGCCGAAAAAGGCGAAGAACGACGCTATCAACCTTTAGAAAGCGAGCAGAGGCCTGCGCCAAATATTGTCGCATCTTTTGAACGGCTGAGCGAGCTATTATTATATACCACATACCCGCGCTATCCACGACTTTGCACATATCGATCGAATTCCGAACAGCCACGCGAAATACCTTTTAAAGCACCTCAATTCGGTGCAATAATCGTGTGCCGCGGGCCGAACCGCGAGGAAAAGACAAGAAAACAGCCATGCGCATCGTGGAGGTTATCATTGATGTGAGTTCCCTCGATAGGTGAGGGTGTGATTTAGCGGAGTTGGTTTTGTTTCCTTGGCTCATAAGCTGATCTTTTTACCTTTCTTCAATATGTAGGGTTTTAAATCATATGCTGTGCGCACTGTGATATCAGGATGGTACGTTTTGATATAGTCAGGGGTGGGGTGGGCCATATGCTTCGTTTGGAGAGAGGGTACTGAATTTTCTCTAACATTTAGGGACGAATCCTTCAACTCGATCACCGGCCTCAATGGCTCTGGCAAATCAAACATCCTCGACAGCATCTGCTTTGTTCTCGGAATTACCAATATGAGCACTGTGCGTGCCCAGAATTTGCAAGATCTGATCTACAAACGTGGCCAAGCAGGAGTCACGAAAGCGAGCGTGACCATAGTTTTTGATAATCGCGACAAGTCGAAATCTCCAATTGGATTTGAAGAATATACTAGCATATCGGTGACAAGGCAGATTGTGTTGGGCGGGACTAGCAAATACCTGATTAATGGGCACCGCGCGCAACAACAGACCGTGCAGAATCTTTTTCAAAGCGTGCAGCTGAATATCAACAACCCGAATTTCTTGATTATGCAAGGGCGCATTACTAAGGTGTTGAATATGAAGGCAGTGGAGATTTTGTCGATGATTGAAGAGGCGGCTGGAACGCGAATGTTTGAGGATAGGAAGGAGAAAGCAGGAAAGACGATGGCAAAGAAGGAGATGAAGGTGCGCGAAATCGAGGGACTGCTGAAGGAGGAAATTGAGCCGAAACTTGAGAAACTACGAGGGGAGAAGAGAGCTTTCTTGGACTTCCAACAGACCCAAAACGATCTTGAGCGTCTTACTAGGCTTGTTGTTGCCCATGACTATTTGAGAAATGGAGAGCGGCTACGCCTGGCTGGGGAAGAATTTGACAACAAAAAGCGAAAGGTTACCGAGCTGGAGAATAGCATTGCGAGGCTCAAGGGTGAAATTTCTCACCTGGAGGAAGATGTGCAGAGGGTAAAATCGCTTCGTGACAAGGAGCTAAGAAAAGGGGGCAAGTTCCAAGCGTTGGAAGACCAAGTTAAAACACACTCCCACGAAATGGTGCGACTGGCCACACTGTTAGACTTGAAAACCTCGAGCATGGCAGAAGAATTAGAAAAGAGAGAAACCATGCAAAAGACAGTCACTGAATTGCAAGGGCTACTGAAAGAGAAAAAGAAGATTTATGATAAATTGCAAGCCAAGTACGATGCTGCAAAAGCTGAGCTGGATGGCCAGACCGCAGAGGTTGAGCAGAAAGAGGAACTACTTCAAACGTTACAGACAGGAGTTGCATCCAAGGAAGGCCAGGAAAACGGTTATCAGGGCCAGCTGCAAGACGCGCGAAATCGACTCAGTTCCACGACCACCGAGCAAGAACAGGCGAAACTTAAGATCTCTCATTTTGAAAAGAGGGTTAAGGAAGAAGAACCCAGAGCGAGGAAGGCGAAGGAGCAGAATTCGAACCTTTTAAAGGACCTTGAAGAACTTCGAAAACAGGCGAAAATGCTCGAGTCAGACCTTGCCAGGCAAGGATTTGAACCGGGTAAAGAAGAACATATGTACCAGGAAGAATCCAGATTGCAAAAGAGTATCCGAGAACTGCGAAGCCAGGCTGATTCCATGAAGCGAAAAGTTGCAAATATCGATTTTAACTACGCTGATCCTTATCCAAATTTTAACAGATCCAAGGTTAAAGGCTTGGTCGCTCAGCTTTTCACTTTGGATAAAGATAAAACCCAGGCTGGAACCGCGCTTGAGATCTGCGCCGGTGGACGCCTGTATAACGTTGTTGTCGATACTGCTGAGACCGGTACTGCCCTGTTGCAAAACGGAAGACTTCGAAAGCGGGTTACAATCATCCCCTTGAACAAAATTGCATCCTTTAGGGCCTCCGCTGAGAAGATTGCGGCTGCGAAAACTTTGGCGCCGGGAAAGGTGGATCTGGCTTTGTCTTTGATCGGATACGATGAGGAGGTTGCTGCTGCGATGCAATACGTCTTCGGAACCACGTTGGTCTGCCAGGATGCTGACACCGCGAAGCGAGTTACGTTCGATCCTTCCGTACGTATGAAGAGCGTAACCCTTGAAGGAGATGTGTATGATCCCTCGGGAACCTTATCGGGAGGAAGCTCGCCAAACTCTAGCGGCGTCCTCGTCATCCTTCAGCAACTAAATGGTTTAATGGGACAGCTGACCCAAAATGAACGAGCGCTCCGTCAACTACAAGAAACTATGGCGAAGGAAAAGAAGAAGATGGATCTTGCTAGAGCTACTAAACAAGACTTCGATCTTAAAATGCATGAAATTAAATTAACTGAAGAGCAGATAAATGGAAATTCCTCTTCCTCTGTAAGGTTTACCCTTTTTTCCTTGAAAGTTTACTGACAAGTTGCTAACACATGACAGATTATCCATGCTGTTGAAGAGATGAAGGGGAATATCGAACAGCTTAAGAAGGATATCGAAGATGCTAGGAAGCGACACGCAGAAGCCAGTAGCGATATTAAGCGGATTGAAAAGGATATGAGAGAATTTAGCAGCAACAAAGATAGCAAGCTGGCAGAATTGCAATCGTCGCTGGATTCGCTCAAGAAGGGACTTAGCAAAAACTCGATCTCAGTCAAGACATTGCAGAAAGAGCTTCAGGCCTCGCGACTTGATTCCGAACAAGCTGGAAGTGACCTAACTGCTGCGGAGGAGCAGCGTGCTGAAGTTGACCAAACAATGAACGCTCAGAAGGAAGAAGTTGAAGCTTTAAAACGGGAGCAAGCAAAATGCAAAGTTAGTTTCAAGACCCCTGGCATTCGTAAAATATTTCTATGAAGAAGGCCCTCCCACTAACATCGGGTTCAGAAAGCACACGATCTTGCTCAAGCCCAACTAGAGGATGAACAGGCCAAACTTACTGGGTTTGACGACGAGCTTCGAGATTTAGAGGAGGCATCCCGATCCAAGGCAGCACGAATCACTGAAGAGGGCCTTGAATTGCAAAAGCTGGGCCACCAAATTGAGAAGTTCCAGAAGGATCAGCAAAATGCTGCACAGCTGGTAGCCAGTATGGAGAAGGAACACGAGTGGATCGCGGAGGAGAAAGACAGCTTTGGACGTTCCGGCACACCATACGATTTCAAGGGCCAAAACATTGCTGAATGCAAGGCCTCCCTTCGCAACCTAACGGAGAGATCCCAAGGGATGAGGAAGAAGATCAATCCCAAGGTCATGAATATGATCGACAGTGTTGAGAAAAAAGAAGTCGCGTTGAAAAACATGATGAAGACTGTCATTCGGGACAAGACGAAGATCGAGGAAACCATCATCAGCCTTGATGAGTATAAGAAGGAGGCGTTGCAGAAGACTTGGTCCAAGGTTAATGGCGACTTTGGCCAGATATTCGCGGAGCTGCTTCCTGGTAGTTTTGCCAAGCTGGATCCCCCTGAGGGTAAGGAGATAAGTGATGGGCTGGAGGTTAAGGTTAGTTTGGGGAAAGTGTGGAAGCAGAGTTTGACAGAATTAAGTGGCGGGCAACGGTATGTAGTTTTTCTTTCTGTTGCACTTCTTACTACACTATCTCGGATTTCCATCGTTTCTGTACATCGGGCTAGCCAGCTAACTAAAGCTTCACCCATGTTTCTGGTAGGTCTCTTATCGCGCTCTCTCTTATCATGGCTCTTCTCCAATTCAAGCCAGCACCTATGTACATCCTCGACGAAGTCGACGCTGCATTGGACTTATCACATACGCAGAATATCGGCCGCTTGATCAAGACGCGGTTCAAGGGTTCGCAGTTCATCGTAGTCAGCTTGAAGGATGGCATGTTCCAGAATGCAAATCGAATCTTTAGAACGAGGTTCAGTGAGGGTACTAGTGTTGTTCAGGCGCTAACCCCGGCAGATTTAAAGTGACCTAACAAACTGTGGTGTTGGTTGAACTTGGCGTGCTGTCTTTTTTTTTTTCCCGCTTTTTTCATCTGGCATATATTCGGTATTTATTTTGGGTATGGTTTGAAGCGATGATTTTTTTTTAACTTTGGTTCTTTTTTGTTTGCTTTGGTCTTGCTATGAGCGGCAATCATGGATTTTGGCGTTTTATGAGCGGAGGCGGAGGACAACTTGAGAAGGAGGCCGGGTTTTTTTCCCCCCTTATTGCTAATCACTTTCAGGAATGGGATGAGATGATTGTGAATAAAGTATATAAATCGCATTTTGTCTTTGATATATTACGGGCCTTGGTTCTGTTCCGCTTTTCTTCACTGCCACGATTACATCTCCGAAAATGAAGAGTTTTTTATTCTTTGTTTTTTGTCTACCATAGTGGCGCGCTGTCTCGATAGAAACAACAAGTGGGCAGCTCAATATCTACCTCCTTCCCCGCACAAAAATACCCACAGAGCCAAAAAGAGTTTTGATCTGCATTTCACTTAGATTTCGCTTTACTCTCTGCTAAATTATGCATACTCGAAAGAGCGAAGATAAGCAATCATGTCACATGAACCCCTCTCACTCATGCCAGGGGTTTCTTCCCCACAATCATGCAGAGATACCAAGACAAACCATACCCGCTGGCGAAAGCCTGCTCGAAGCGACCAGCTAGCTCCGCCCGTTTTGCATTGATCTCTGCAGTGTCCACAGGCTTATTCTCCGACAGCATCTGCGTCTCCAAAACTTTCGGCAGCATAGCCAGAAGGGCTGGCTTGCTCGCGCTCTCCGTTTGTTCCGCATTAAGGGGAGGGACGGCGTCAGCCGTCGATTTTTTTACGAGGAGTACATCTTGCATTCCCAGTTCTCGCATGTTGGATTCGACGAGGGCAGGAAGGCTGCGTTTTTATTTTTTTTTCTCAATGAGTTTTCCACTTGCTGTCTTGTTCTAATTGGTTTGGTAGAGCGATTTGCTTCGGTATATATACGTACTTTTCAGCGACACCATGAAACCTCATATGCTTACGACAGAGCTCCATCACTACTTCCAGGTCCTCATGGTGTGGTTCGTTTTTGGTATCGATCCATGAGAGATCTCCCCATTGAAGGAAACCGCCCGGTCCTGATAGGGAAAAGAATGCCATTTTGCCCGGAAATTAGCACTCGAGAGACGTTTGCGTTTATGTCACGAACAAATCACGTTTTGGTGGGGTAGGGGAGAACATGGCATACGGAGCATTTCAACCAAGTTTGATATGATTTTTGGTAAATCGGCAGCTTTGAAAGCTTGTACAACCAAGCGGACGTTTATCAGGTCGAATTGGGCATGAAATTCAGTGGGAAAGCGCTCTATCGCATTGTGCTGCAAGAAGTTAAAACTTCCAATGCCGCTCGGGGTGTCTGCGGGGAACGATGCAGTCGTTATATCAAATCCTTGATAAACATTTGTTTGTTTGTTTAATTCCTTCGCGACATCAATCAACCAAGCCCTACCACGATGCGCGTATCATCAGCCGCCGATTGCTTTATCTTACTATGATGACCGAAAATAGCTTAAAGGGAGATAGCCATTTACCCTGTTCCGGTCGCGACATCCGCAACTCGTTTAATACCTTCCTTGGGTACGGCCGGTTGGATTAATCCCCCAGCCCATTGAACAAAGAGTGGGTGCTGGTTCGTTAACCTAATATGTATTTGTTTAGCTGACAAGTGTAGACATTAAAGTAAGCTGTAACGAACCTGCTGATTTCCGCCTTCCCCTGCGAGAAAGTATATGCTTCATTCTTGGAGGAAGTGCTCTCTGCCATTTTCAATGCTGGGTTATATGCTTATCAAGTCAACGTTACAGTCGAAGGGAGAAAGATGTTGAACAAATGGGGACTTTGATGGCCGAGGCAACCTTTTTATCATGTTTCTCCAATTCTCCAGCCCTGGAAAAGGTTCTCTTTATAGCTGGCTTTCTCGGTCCTTTGACCTAGCATAGGTGGATTTTGTTCACTAGGTTAGATTAATTCGACATCTCAGTGGAGGAAGGCCGATAGAGAGGGGCTGTGGTATATTTAGGTGCCCCGCATATACATACTTACTGGGGTAAGCTGCTACCGCACCCAATCTTCGAAGACATCGGTTTAACCTAGATGGATTTGTCATCTCTCCATGGGTGATGTGTAAGGCTGAGTGATCATGATGGCCCACACATCTCTGCTTCATGCCATAAGTTGTAAACGCAATATTAAGCCACGAAGAGTATGCGTTGACTTCTTTCCGGATTTCATTCTTATTTTTATTACCGATCCTTGAAATAACAGTTCAGCGATGTTTTTCTTATTGCGAAACGCTTGGAATATATATCTTACTGAGGTACTGACGAACTCCATGCACTTCAAACTCTTGGAGGCTTGGCCTGGCTTAGGTGGTTCGTCCTCTTCTCCCAGTATGGCACTGGAGGGAGAGCCTACATAAACTGTACAACACGTGATTTAGACGCGCGTTAATATAAGCCAATAATACAGCTTTATAGCCGCCCCATGCCCCGGGGTCTTTGCACGCGCGCGCTCCACCAAAGGAGCCTTTCGTCCCCTCAGATAAGCGCAATTATCAATCTCATCCCTATCTATGTATCATCGCCCACTATTCCGAGCCCTGCTCAGCGTTTTTGCCTGCCGATTTCACCTATAGATTAATTCTTAACGCTTACAACGATATTATCAACTACACGGCCACTGCCTCTGCCCTACCCTGACGACTACCCACCCATCTTGTTCGTCTATTGGGATCCGACATCATTCGACCTCCGAACACATTCCGTCCCGTCATACCCAAATCCCCCATACATGGCTGACGCAGAACCATCCCTTAACATCCCCTCCCTCCTCACGCTAGCCGTCTTCTCCTTCTTCGTAATCAGATGGTTCTTTGGGCGGAATGGTGCTCTGTCGTCGAGCGATGCTGCGCAGCGTCGCGGTGGCGGAAGGCGAGTTGATCCCGCCCATGTAGAACAGGTTTCACAAATGTTCCCTCAATTAGATAGGAGGGATATTATGTGGGACCTGCAGCAGAATGGCGGTAGTATGGCTGCAACGACCGAAAGGGTGTTGTCTGGTCGGGGTCTAGATACGGTGAGTTGGAAGCCGAGTTGTCCTCTTCGGTTTGGTATCTACATGTCTCACCGCCTTGGGATTTTGATAAATGCGGTTCTCTAAGAGCCTTACTTATTGGGTTTGGATAGCGTTTATTGAGACTCAAGGTGGAAGGCCTCGTATAGCTATTGCAAGAATAATGTGGCTGATTTGTTCAATTTTTTTTCACATCCCTGCTTCTAGCCTCCGCCGTCATTCCAGCCCGCACTACCGGCTCCCTCAGCGCCTGCTACACAGGCCAACTCAACCTCCCGATCCACATCTAAACAACAAGCACAAGACCTTATATCTCGATATAACCTTTCCGATAGAGTTAAAGCGGAATTGCCGCAGACGGTGACGAGCACGAGTTCTGGGACGATAATACATCAAGAAAGCGCATGGTCACAAAACCGAACAGAGAGACAGCGCCTTTTACAGAAGAGGCGAGATGAGATGATTCTTGCTGCGAGAAGAAGATTGATGGAGAAAGACAAAACGACAGACCAATAATAACTGGGACTCTTTTGTCGAACCGAACTCTCCGAACCGGACCCTCGTCGAACCGAACCGTATACCCAGTCTTACCCGTGGAGAATGCTCTGGTTTGACGTTTCCTAATAAAATTTTTGCCAAGGAGTACGGTGGTGGTGTAGATGGTAAACGCTGGAAGCGTGACATCATCTGCCGCTCCTATCTATTTCCGCGAATAACATTTCCCCATTCCTTTTCCTCTCCTGTGGGAAAAGGTCTGTCTCAAACCGTGCGTGTTTTCTGTTTCCTGATCACTTTGTATAGTCTTTAGCGGCGCATAGAGGATTCAAAAATATGCATTAATTGAGCCCTTTTTGGCCCGTGACATATTGCCTCGGTTCGTAAGTTGAGACTTGTTGGACCTGAGACACCCGTCCTTTTATAATTCCATGTCATCATAATCATCATTCGTTTCGTCGTACTGTGTATTTGCAGCTTCCTCGGCTTCCCGTTCTCGCGCAGCTTCTTCTTTCGACGCTCCGATTTGCCTGGAACAAGTGGAAAACACATTTCAAAATTAGCGTTAATATCGGCATTGCATATAAAATAGAAATATAATAACTCTGAACATTTTCCACAATTGAAGTTCTCCATATGGCATGTAATGGCCACATACCTAAACGTCTCCGCCGCACCAGACATAAACCCCCTGCTCTCCCCAATCTCCATGGCGCCCACGCCAGTTAGTGGCAGCCCATCCCCACCACCTACAGCAGTTGCGTCGAGCCCTTCGACTTGAATCCTCATCTTCGCTAGCCGTACCTCCCTCAAATCTCTTATTAGCCGGCGTATTTGGTCCGCTTCAACTAGGTCATCGCTCGCGACGTCTAATAGCATTGTCGCAAGCTCCAACCAGTGATATGGTAACGAAGGGCCTGTGATGGAGGAGATAGTCGTCTTGTCGTCTGCGTTATTCTGTACCAGAAATGGTGGCGTCTGGTAATACAGTTGCCCGTCTAGTGTATATTGAGGTGCTGGGGGCCCCTTACTTCGGTTCCCTGTCATATTATCTCTGTTTGTGGGGTTGTTGGCTGTGAGTGGTGGGGGCGGGGAGAACGCGTCTCCGAGGGAGTCGCGGTCGGTCTCTACTTCGAGAATGAGAGAGAGTGCTTCGGGATTTAGCCATGGGGGAGGGAGAATGTTTGCGCGCCGTTGTCGCTTGAGGAGGAGAGCTAACCAGAGCGGGAGGTTCGTTCGTCGTGGTGGCAGAAGGGGGGGTATCGGTCCCTTGACATAGTTGAAGTGAAATGGTTAGCCTATGACTTTTTTGGAGGTCATTGAGAAATAAATTCTCAAGAGCCAAAATTAGCTGCTTGGAGGTATGGGCCTTTCAAATGCAATTTTTAGAGCCTCGCAGGGCGGGTTGTAGGCTTTACCTGTGGGTTTTCTTTTCTAGATAGGGTCAGCACTCACTCCTAGCAATTCGAGCCTTTCCAGTCGCTGCCGTGGAATGACAGTGACCATTTCCATTTCACATAAGAACGCAATTTCTGGAGGTGTAATGCCTCGTGGTAGAGGGAACGCCATGGCTGGGTCTTTTTCAAAATATTCGACTCTTATAGTCTGCGGGCATGCGCTCTGTTCCCCGCTGTCTTCTCACGTCCAACAAGGGACGACAAGGTTTAAATCATCGTGAACGGATCATGTGATATCCCAATCTTGACAACATTCAATCCAACCTCCAAGCTTGCTACCAATCAATGAGCTATGCAAAATAGAGGGTGATAGTATAGAACCTTGTATGGCTATATTCTGTTAATCGATTATTCTATCATATGCATTCTAATTACCTATGCCCTTCCATGATCGCTGCAGCTTAACAATGACACAGGTTATCTGAGTTCGGCTTGGTTTGCAATACTGAAGCCCGCCATCCCGCAGATTGGGAGCAGATGCGTTTCTTACAGCTGAAAGATGGAGTCAGACCAGAAATCAATATCTAGAATGGCTCAGAGTAGGCGGGAAACCCTGCCCGTATTATCAACATTGTTATTCGCATCCACCCTGCTCATAATCTGGCAGCGCAAGATCAATTCGGAGCTACCAGACCCGTACTTGGACGAGGTATTCCATGTTAGACAAGCGCAAGCGTACTGGGCGCATCGATGGCGGCAATGGGACCCCAAAATTACTACGCCGCCAGGAGTATATCTATGTTCATACGCAATTGGGGCTATTTTGTTCGTTGTGCGATTACGCTCAGCGCATCCTGGTGCTTCATTTTTCCGCCTCGGAAATAGCATCATTTTGTTCAACATACTTCAACTAGGGCTTCGGGTACTCGTTAAATGTATACGAAAGGGGGAGGTTTCAGATGCTACAAAGAAACGCGAGTCCGCTAGGATGGAGTGCAGGGAGCGCTGGGAGAGAAATCTGATGGTGTTGAATATTTGTCTATTTCCTCCGCTCTTCTTCTTTTCCGGACTTTACTACACGGACCTCGCTGCGCTTCTGATTGTAGTGGAAGCCTATATTTGCGACCTCAGTCGAAGCCGTGGACGTGATACTCAGCTGAGTCCAGACGCGAAGGTTAATACTCTGTTGAGGAGAAACATTCGTTTCTTGATATTTGGTCTTCTTGCTCTTATGTTCCGACAGACCAATATATTCTGGGTGGCCGTTTTCCTCGGTGGACTGCAAGTTGTTGAAACATTACATAGGGTGACATCTGATTGCCAGTCACCTGGTGTTGTAAGAATTGTGCAGGGTAGCTGGGAGTTTCATCAACTATATGACCCGCCAGTCACCGAGGCGTCATTTGAAGGTAGTCCTCAAACCTAGCGCAATCGGTCTGACTCCCTTCACTAACTTTTCTTCCTCCGGTAGATTATTTGAAGACCTTGGTCTCTCTGGGAGTTTCAACACTAGCCCATATTATCCCAATAACCAAGGCGTTGCTTCCTTACTTTGTTTTCCTCGGAGCATTTGGGCTATTTGTTCTATGGAACGGAGGCGTAGTTTTAGGTAGGCCTATAAATTTAACATTCAATCCAAATAACTTTTTTCCTCATGCTAAATATTATTCCTATAGGCCACAAGGAATTCCACACAGCAGGCCTACATCTCCCGCAAATGCTTTACATATGGCCCTACTTCATATTTTTCTCCTGGCCACTCTTCCTCATCCCCTTCGTGACAACGATTCTACAACACCACACCACAAAATCCCTTCCCAGCGTAACAACCGCCGCAATACTTCTCCCACTAATGCTCGTAACCGTCCACCTAAACACGATTGTCCACCCGTTCACCCTGGCGGATAACCGACATTACGTCTTTTACATCTTCCGCATCCTACTCCGACATCCGATGATAAAGTATCTTGCGACACCGATATACTTCGTGTGTGGCTGGGCTGTCCTCGCAACTTTCGGTGCTACCTCCGTGCGACCATCAGCAGCATATACAGCAACAACAACAACAATACCAAACAAGCCGCACCACGAAACACAAACTCAACCAACCAAGACAACGAAACCAACTCCAGACATGATAGGAATAGAGCTGACGAGAAACTCCCATGTACGCGTTAGTTTCGTCCTTATCTGGTTGATAGCCACGTCCCTTTCCCTCATTACCGCCCCCCTAGTCGAGCCGCGCTATTTCCTCATACCGTGGGTGATCTGGCGTCTTCACGTTCGACTACCATCAACGCCAATAGATGGGTCTTTAGATAGGTCGGCAAATGCCAAGAGATGTGATAGATTACTATTCTATCTTCCATTAGCTTTAGAGACTACATGGTACATTATTATCAATGCTGTTACAGGGTATATGTTTCTGTACAAAGGATTTGAGTGGCCGCAAGAGCCTGGGTTAGTGCAGAGGTTTATGTGGTAGGTTTCTCATTTG
This sequence comes from Blastomyces emzantsi, assembly GCA_003206725.1. Taxonomy (NCBI): domain Eukaryota; kingdom Fungi; phylum Ascomycota; class Eurotiomycetes; order Onygenales; family Ajellomycetaceae; genus Blastomyces; species Blastomyces emzantsi. Next base: position 2,646 of record QGQJ01000438.1, on the reverse strand, counting down.
GAAAATTTTAAGGAAGTGGTTTCTTTCATTTTTAACTGAGGAGACTTAAATGGTTTTGAAGTATTAGAGAAATACATATGGGAATATAGCCTCCAGCATCGCGGGTAGAAAGGACTTGGTATCAAATTATATGAGAAGTGTATATTATAAGTGAATTTTATTTCAGTTCATTCGGGCAATTGGATACTTGTACATATTCGACGAGATAATTTCACGGCCCTGCCTCGCTGAAAAGTCCTAGAATGCTCGAAGGGTCTTTTATCTCTATAATGCTCAAATTCGTGGCATCGATTTTAAGAAATAAAGAATGCAAAATGAGGGTTCATCTGAGCAGGATATTTCGCAAATTCTGCCTGGCGCACAGGTTGCCCCATGACTTCTTATGACCAAAGAGCCTCTTCCTGACGTACAATACCAACCGAACTTACCGGCCTGCGTATTGCCATCATTAGCTTATTCTCAGTTAGGTAAGGGATAAAGGTGAAAATAACGGAATACATATAAATTTACCAGTAGGTGATGGAAAGCGGCAAACTTGAAATTTATACTCGTCTCCCTGAGGCGGTAGCCCATTTTCGTAATCGCAAGGACTTCCGTCTCAATAAAAAGGGTAATAAAAGCCCTCATACTTGAAGAGATTTCCAATTTCAATCGAGCTTGTTTGTCTGATTTGTAGGCAATATTGTGCGGATTGCTGGATACGGCCGCTGCGTTCTATTCATTCACAGCTGGTATATATCCTGCCAGTATGAGCCGAAATAAGATAGCTGATTTCTCCGTCTTGGTGGAGGCACGAGTCAATGTCGGTGTAGGCATCGTACTATTTACGTGTAGGTAGATATATCCGTGATCCGACTAGATGCCGAGCTCCATGTCCTTGACGTAGCTAGGACGGGGGCTGACTGTGGCGAACCGAGCGTTAACACTGAATAGTATAGATGAGATACATCACCGAGTTTTTGAATTTCTGGTGCCTGTTATAAGAAAAGAATGAGACCATATGCGCGATTGGAGAAGCAAAACATGAGTATAGCCCAATAGTGGAGTGTATCGAGGTATATGTCTCCATCACATCCAGAGCTTATCCATAAATCATCACGATCTGGGATTTCAATGGGCAATCCCACCTCCCCCACCCCCGGGTATCACGGACCCAAGAACATCCCATAATCCAGATACGTCCTCGCCCGGAGCAATTGCAACTTTAATCCCTGTGGAGAACCTGAAGTACTTTTCATCAGAGGCTCTCTGGATGAAAGCGGGGTCCTAGGCATGGCATACCCCCTGAGCACGGCCCTGGGCCAGCGTAGACGTGTGTCCATTGGAAGAGGAGAAGGATGGGCAGAGCAAACGCCGAAAAAAACGACGGAACATTCGGAACCAAATCAGGGGATAGCGGCAGGGAACGATATGATAGAAGAATGTCAGAACAGTGTCGTTCAGTACGGACTGGCAACGCGGCAGTTGCAAAGATTGTATTCTCCACACCAATAGCTATCGCGATTCGAGGAGGTATGACAATTCACACGAGTATCAGAACCAGCCAGCGTGTATGTTGTACATACGTTAAATGGTGAGATACAGCCATATTCCAATGACCATAGCCTACAGTCAAGAGACAGATATTTAAACCGAGACGACCTGTGTGGAACTTGGCCTATCATCAAGACTGAAGATTTCAAGTTGATTTCGATTTAATGTTGCGATGTACAAGTACATGTACTGTATGTCGACTGGCAGCCTGAAAGCATCAACAGCACTCTAAGCACCATAGGCAATTTTTTTTCCAACTGGCCGTGGTACGCTGGCAGAGCTTGTTCGTAAAAGTAATAGCTTGGTATGGATAATGGCTCCTGCTGGGAAACGTCTTGCTGGCTGTCATAGAGGGAGGGCTCTTCTTGTGCAAGGATCGACTGCATTGCTGTTGTGAATATTAATCTCCCACGAAAAACTGACATTCTGGAAAGGCATGGAGCACGTCGATCTTTTGGGGTATCCGATTTTCACCAGAAGTATAATGGGGATGAGAGATAGTACGACGCTGCCTGGACAAGATCAGACCACCCCTTCAGAAACTCAGGGGCTAGATCAGGTGACATTGAGAGCCCTAAAATGCAACTTATGTTGTCACATTTTTAGCCATGACTAGTGGTCGCAGTTTACAATCTGCGCTCGTACGTGACAATGAGTATATACGCGGATCACCGCGAAAGCATACTTATATTTTACATATTTCCCCAATCCAGGCTCCCCGGGTAAGGGACCCAAAAGCTTGGCAGCGTCACTTGACAAATAACAGGTACTTCGCGGCGGGGCAACAAATCCACTGAAAACGGAGTTTCAACGTCATATAGAAAGGAATCCTGGGCTTTTTGTAGACATTATATATTAGCGATAGACATATGTAAATAACTGAATGGCACGAGTAGTATAAGCAGCCCCCACCCCCACCCAAAACGACTTTTTAAGATTTTTAACAGAACCCGGCAATCCCACCCCTCGCTCAATATAATTTAACGCACCCTCGGCCCCGCCAAGGCAAACAAATCCAGGGGGCGAACAAAAAATGGCCCATTTGCGGTGTATTTGTAGTCCTTATTCGCGAGGGGTAAAACAACATTCCGTAGTATACTTATCAAGGTAATC
>QGQJ01000044.1:0-36566 GCA_003206725.1 Blastomyces emzantsi | reverse complement strand
AAAAGCAAGAAAAGAAAAGAAAAGAAAAGGAATAGCAAAGCTACAGGTGTAAGGGTAGACTGGTTAGACGCCCCGTTCAGCCATTAATTCGGCAATGCCATATTCGGAGATTTCAGGCAGGAGCTTAACAAGGACCGTCTCGATGATGGAGTACATGAGGTGTTTGTTACAATATTTATCTGCAAATATGTCCAAAATATCATGTTCAATGGCTGAGATGAGCGCTTCTTTCTCGTTTTTTTCTTCGTTGTCCTCGTCATCGCCCCTGGCATTTGCTTCAAATTCGGATGAAGAGAACACTGTTGTCAGTATAGGGGTGCGGGCGCCCCCGGCACCATGCTTACTCTTTCTATTCGTAACGGTAGATTGAATGTTTGTAGTTAAAGAAGTAGTAGAGGGTTGAGATGCGGGAGAGTTCGCACCCGACTCGCGCGGATCAGGAGCTGTACACCTCTGGCTGCTCGATGAATTCCGTTGGGTATCATAACCAGTGACGCCGTTTGGCGTCCTGCTTCCGCTGTGGCTAGTTGTATTGGGGATTTTTGGAGATTCTAAATTTAAGGTTTTATTTCCCGAATTCTTCGCCTGGAGAGTTGGGATACAAAATATCGTCAATGCCACTCTACGTGGGATTAGCGAGAGTATGCTGGCAGCGCATTCTCTTCTGATCATGTTTTCTTGAGTCTTCGACAAGGCTTGCGATTCCGACCAGGTTTGGAGAGTTACAGGCAATTGTGCTGAGGGTGGTGAAGGTGGAAGCGAGCCAGTCCATCCCATCTTACCATTCTTGCCAACCGAGTCGCTGTTCATCCCCGCTTCAGCCTGAGGCACCATCGAGTTTGTGGAGGAGCTAAGAGCAGAAATGTTGGCATTCTGACTGGATTTGGTATTGAAGGGAAACAGAGTTGTTCGAATCGCGAGTAGGAGAACGGGAAGGAATGTGGGGGTCAATAGACGCTTCTGGATCGTCTCGTGCAGGAACCTAAAGAGGGCCGAGAGAATGGTGTAAGCAGGCGAGCAAGAAGTTTCCCAAGGATAAGTCCGAACTAGGACGTTGAGAAGTCATGGTGAAATCACAAGCCGAATGAGGAAAATTAAAGAATCTTAGCTTGTTGAAAAGAGGGGTATGAACGAGGATCATGACAAGGGCAACAGTGCGCAAGTTTTGGAGCTCGCCGAACTAGCAAAAGCGAAATCATCAATCATGGTCGATTGGGGAAAAGATGAAAGCTAAAATCGAATGAGGGGATGATAAGATTGTAAATATCATCACGGGCAGTCTCCTCGAACGGAAACGGCGACGTCATCAGCGCCTCGAAACGGGCGAGAGAAATAAGGGAAAAAGAATAACCGTTGCTTGCGCCATAGCCATCCAGGGAGATGCGAAAACCCCTGGAGCGAAAGAGAGGAAGCCCCGATATCGCTGATCTCGCCTAGATCAGAATATGCTAATTGCCCGAAAAGTTCGAGCTGATTGGCCATTGGCTGGTAGAGCGGGGATAAGAGACATCCTGGAGATAGTCGATTTCGTTCTGGCCTGGAATTTTGCCTTGCAGATAAAGCAGGAGAAGATCATGTGGGGGGTGATCAGAGCAGAGCATCCCCAGAGTGGATCATGAAGGGATCCACCCCCCGTGTTGAGCAGCCATATTTTTGCAGTTGTTGGTTGGTTGATTCTAGAACGATAAGGAAATGATCGACCAATGGCATATCTCACGCTGAACAAAAATGGGCGTCTTTTGAGCGGACGGGAGGGAAGGCCCGGTCCCGATGGAGGAGGCCAAAAGCAATGCAAACGACAGCAGCCAATGGAGCAAAGGCCATGGCGGTTGGGACGACCGGCTTATTCTGGCCTGTCTGCTGATCCTGTCCTGTATGCTTTTATCCGGCATTGGTTGGAGGAAGCAAAATGCTGCACAGCCACTAGCCGAACTTCGAAGTAAAATACGGCCTTTGCCAGAAAGGAAAGGCCAAAACGGGCGGAAAAGGGCGCTAGGAAGAAATGAAAGAGAACGGAAATCGAGAGTTTCTGAGTGGCTCGGAAAAAATACGGTAAAAACACGTTTTGTAACGGTATGGTTAAGACGAAAATGACAACCAAGGTAAAATACCCTCGGTGCATACAAGGACGGGTAACGGGTAAAGATGACAGGGTTTCTTGGGCATGTCCGAAATGGCAACTTTGGGTGGACGAAGGGCACCCTGATGCCAATCTTTTGTCTTGGAGCAGAATGGCGTGCTCATTGGACGAGGTCCAACCCCCTTCAGATCAAGTGACCGGAGCACCATGCATGCAATCACCAACCGCTCATCAGTATCCCTTCCAGTGCCGCGATTGTGCGCTGGGGATATTTAGCAGATGCAACTGCAACACCGCATGATCCCTCCCTGAAAAAAGATCAGGGATCCCAGCACAGGTGACGAACGATTTGAACGATGCCCTACCCGTTGGTGCATCATGACACACATGCTGGATAGCATGGAAAAAGAGACGATGACACAATAAAGGGAAGGTCTCATTCATTCCTGAAAAGAATGGCGAAAAAAGCCGATGCGACTCGTGAACTGTGGGTGGAAGGGATAACAAAACGCAAAAACAATATTTCGGGCTTACCTGTCAACTATCTGTCCCGTATCCCCAAAATTTCCTGGTCCTTCGACCATCGCATGCTGGACGAGAGCAAAGGCCCCGCCGAGCCATGGCATTCGCCCAGGCACATCGACTAATTGTGCAACCATGCCAAACATTCTATATTTGAGAACGGGTCGACGGAGGCTACCATTGCGAGACCAGGGCTGAGGTTCACATGTAGGATTGACGGGAGTCGATTGTGAAAAGGTAGATGGTGGTCTATGTGAAGACACGGGAAGCGACGGTGACGCTACTCGAAAAAGCCCAACCAATACAAAGCGAATAGTCATAAATGTCAGATAGCAATATTGGAGTATTCTCCACAGCAGCGCTGATAAATTTGATTGGTTTGCGCCAGACGAATCGCTGCGACCAGAGTCCTCCTTGGGGGCAAGTAATCCAAACCTCTCCAGTCGGCTCTTTTGAACTTGCTCCGCCTCCTCGTTTTTACGGCCGTCTTGTTGTATCACGGCGATGAGCCGTGTGAAAATCTCCCAGATAAATGGACCCTCGCTCGCTTTATCGCTGACCAGCTCGCCCAAGATCATATCCGCCAAAATGTCGCCAACCAATGTCCTCAAGTAGACATTCTCCAAATCCTCGGTTGGGAGAAGCACAGCCAAAACACCCTGGGCAAGTAATTGGCGGTAAACCGTCTCTCGTTTCTGTTGCTCCGCGATCGTCGTACCGTCGGAGGCCTCCGGGACAGGGGAAAGCGCTGGATGTGGGTTCAAAGTATGGTAAACTGTATGAAGATAGGACGTAGAGCGGTTTAAGTGTGGGCTTCGGCGGGCGGTGCGGTACGCTATATTCCGTTGTCAGCCCAGCCAGCTTGGAAGCATCGATCTCGCACGGCTGAATTCGATTCTCACCAACAATATGTGCTTCAATCAGCGCGGGAATTTCATCCAAGACCAAAGCATCCACGTCTACTTGCCGGAGCCTCTGCTCGAGCGCACGAGTGCAATGGGCGATAATTTGTATTACTTCATCCGTAAAGGTGTGGTCTGGGGTAATTTTTGAGTACCAGGCATAAACGAATTCTTTAATTATGATCGCAATAAGAGCATAAAGCTGTAGATCCACTTCGTTCGAACTCGTAAGGGGAGGAAGCAACTCTTCTAGCGGTCGAGGGGTTCCCCGCTCTCGCTGTTCTGAGCCATGGCTACCAGTCTGAGGACAGAGAACGCGGCGGATCAGCGCTGCTGTAGCTTTATCGTTGGCTACATTGGTTTGACTGGCTGGTGCACAGGACTTGCCCACTTGGCGAGCCTGTGAGGGTGAACGAGAGGCGGAAGGAGATTTAGAGGATGGTACAGCAAGGGTTGGCTGCTTAGCTGAGAAGGATGTTGGTCCAGACTTGGAGGCGGCGGCTTGGGGAGGGCGTGCTCGTCCTGTGCTTTTGCTCATCTCCCAAGAGTTGGATGCGCTCTGATAATACCCGAGTATGATTGCATCGACAACATGGATTGGCAGTCGATATCAAGAACGAGAGTCTCCCGAAACAATAGGAGGTTAAGTTTGATTCGTAATCTAGCAGGTTGAGATGGTATGCGGCATTACAAGCGAGACGATGTTGCCTCCTTCTTCCCTCTGCCAGGTGTTCGGTGATGCGTTGTATGAAATCATGCGGCTCCGGCAGTTGGCAGCGGGCCGAGAATAAGGCCGGGCTAGAGTCTCCATTAGCTAGTTCTAATACGTACTAGCGTATTTCATATCCCGCATACATAGTAAGGTTCGTATCGATAAGACCGGTAAGGAGGGACAGAGGGACAGAGGGCGGTACCTAGGTACTCAGATAGTTACATACTGTCAGGACGTTGATATCGTCAAACTTGTTAGGTAGTTATCAGCAGGCAGCGAATTGCACAAGCCTTCACCATCATGCCGGATCAAACGCCTGAGCTCCTGTCACTTGAAAGACAGGCGACTCCTCTTTGGCTGGATTGTGATCCAGGTGGGTTTTACCCTTTTTAATACCGGCCAATCAAAGAAAATGTATAACTTTACGCTGACCCTATACCAGGCCATGATGTAAGTTCTCAAGTTGCCATCAGCTTTGATACCCCTTTCAACAAAATGCTGGGATGGAGTTGAATCTAATACACAGTGAAAAGGATGCATTTGCCATCCTCTTAGCTGCCCATCACCCATCTTTGAAGTTGCTGGGGATCAGTACCGTACATGGAAATGCCTCACTTGAAAATACCACAGTGAACGCTGGATGCATCTTGGAAGCCATTGGCAGGTCAGATATTCCTGTATATCCAGGGTCAGACAAGCCATTCTGTAGAGCAGCTGTACATGCACCGGATATTCACGGTACGTGGAACACATGCTGTGCTCTACCTATCCTATCGTTTAGATCAATAATTGACTAACGGGATATCAGGCTTGTCTGGACTTGATGGGACCGATTTACTTCCTTCACCGACGCGACCACCCGTGAGGAATCCAAATGCGATCGCCGCCATGCGAGATGCCCTGCTGGCACAGCCTAAAAATACAGCTTGGCTAGTGGCGACTGGAACGCTCACCAACGTCGGGCTTCTTTTCGCAGCATTTCCTGAAGTTGCGGAGCACATTCGCGGTCTTAGCATCATGGGTGGCGCCATAGGTGGTGGGTTCTCGGATGCTTCTATCTGCAAGCGGCCAGGAGCTGAGGCCCGGGTTGGAAATACGACACATTGGGCAGAGTTTAATATCTACGTTCGTATCCTTCCCTTGACATGAATCTTAGGATCCGTCCGGGTTAATATTTTCATTTATTTTTATTGATGGCTAATCAATAAATTCAGTGCGATCCCGAATCTGCACAATCCGTTTTCTCATCCCCGGTTCTCGCACGGAAAACTGTTTTAATAACCCTAGATCTCACCCACCAAGTACTAGGCACCCCAACTGTGCAGTCCCTCATTTTGCAGACTGAAACTCAACCAGGAGCAAACGGGAATGGCGTGAACCTGATGCCCTCAGTCCTTCGCCGAATCCTCCATGCCCTCCTCATATACTTTGCAAACACTTACGATAGCGTTTTTGGCCTCGACATTGGACCCCCCTTGCATGACCCCGTTGCCGTTGCCGTGTTATTGTCCAACCTAAACCATAGTGACGACGGAAGCAAACGCCCAGGGTTTCTCCATTTCAATGATAGGGACGGCGAGCGCTTCCTCGTTAGTGTTGTAACAGATGGTCAACATGGTTCAGATCCACAGATTACTGGCGAGGTTGGTCGGACAAATGCCAGTCCCTTAGAACGCGGCAAGTGCGGTGTGGCCATACCCCGTGGGGTCGATGTTGATGCTTTTTGGAATATCGTTCTCGAGTGTTTGAAACGGGCTGATGAATGGAACGCTTCGCGTGTCACCGATCAGAACTAGGGCGGGCCAATTGGTGCAATTCTTTTGCGTATGTTTACTTGTTTGGAAAGAGTTTTGTGGCGTTAGACATCTTCTACATCTATGGTGATCGTGGATTTACTTTTTCCAGGTATAAATTTATTTCTCTATGCACATAAAGATTTATAGATAAATGAAAAATCGACAATAGAGCGTTCATGTTAACTAGAGGCAGATGGGAGTGCAATAAAGCGATTGATTTTTGAACACATTTTTGGTAGAATCCATATTCTACGTTCTACTTCTTGCATAACCAAGAGGACTGACTATTGGAAGCGAGACAACGGTTTGGAGCTACAAGATAACTGTTGCGATTCTGACTCCCTTTTGGAACCAAGCAGTCGATACACAACATCTTTTATGCCGTTCAACTCATTAATCCTCGCTTCATGGCTGTTATTTTGTCCGGGTATCTTCAGAGCATTGGGGCCCTTAACGGCAAGCCCTGATGAGTTGCGCTTCCGGTATGACACCCACTGATTGCGATGCACACTGAAATACAGAGCAAAAGCTTTCTGCAATAGTTAATTGGAAGCCGAAGAAAGTAAGAAAAGAAGACGAAAAAACATGAAGGGCTATATACATTTTAGGATGTCCCCAGTTCTACTATGTACGGACTCTTAACGGAATTCAGTTGGAATCAAAAACAATAATGGTTGCTTCTAAACGACCACCAGCGGAAACGGATTCCAGTTCAACTGATATTGCTGCCCGGCTCCGGGCACAACCCTAGTAAGCTACCTTTGACTTTTCTCGGGTTTTAAATATAGCCTATCTAATGGCACCGCTAGGAAACGTGCTGACGAGCGGGCATCATATTGCAGGATCTCGCATTCTCGGAGCCTATGGAGCACGATATAGCCCCGCGAGCTAGCATGATAAAGTTTGGGTTTACATTCCTTCAAGCAGGTGTTCTTTTCCCATTGGGATTTTTTGCATCAGATCAATTGTGTCACATCGCCCTGCATGGTGATGGAATGTCCGCCAGGACCGTCCAGCGACATTTCCAGCAATTTTGAACAGCTACTCACGGCGCGGTTCCGCTTGGTATTTATTACCCGGATGCACTCTTTCTCGTGCCTTCAAGGGAGATGGAAATCTCGCTGGCAAGTTACGCTTTTGCATGACGGAGACCATTTTGTGCTCCAACTCCAACAGCCACTACATTGTTTAAAATATAAATTGTTGATAATCAAGGGTTGTCCCACTGTCCACCACCACTCGCTTCCGCTACTCACCGCTAGACAGGCATTGATTTCTTCAGTCTAAACAGATTTGAGACAATTGATATCTGGTAATTCCCCGCCATGATCAGAGAGCATGGAGAGCAAGCTCATACCACACTGGATCTGTGCAGCAATTATGTGCCCTTAACAGGGGTAAAAAATCAGAAATTGTTCTTTACCTCTCTCACAGTCCTTTCCCAGGTGGTAATTTGGGTCGCTTTGTTTTCTCGGAATGAACTGTCATGCAGCAAACCATTCTCTGCTGGAGCAAGGGGAGACACAGTTATTTAGTAACTTCCCATCAATAAGCGCCTCTGTCCGATATTCAAAGATTTAAGCGAGGCCAGGCTACTATGTAAAGGGGTTCGGATACACATCGGTACACTGATTCGCCAAATGTTGCTATCCCTGTCTCCAGTGTGTAGCGGGAGAATGGACATCATATTATATTTGGGCAAGTCTCCTATCCCCAAGGTCCTGGTCTATCCAACACACAAGCTCCAGGGTGGAATCGAATCAATTGCATGTGGCCGCGGGAAGAGTTAATGCGATGTTGGTTTTTGTCTGGTCCGTCTCCGGGCTCTAAAATTATCTCCTATTGGATTCATGGGTTGAGTACCCAGCCGGTCTCTACACTTGTTGCAGGCAAAGGTATCTGAGGTAGCCGATAGACTCCGGGAAGTTATCGCGAGCGTAATATTTCTTTGCCCTAATAGTGGAAAGGGCAGTTCGAAACCACGCATTGCATATTTTGTCCCAAATTGCTCCGCTCCGCTGGCGAATGCTACTCTTACCTGTGGCTCTAGGCCGTTGGATACCCGCAGCCCGAATGGCATCATCCCCAGTTGCTAATCCCGGTCAGTCAACTCGGATACAGTCAATCCTGCAGAGGGAAGCTTTGCGAGCATGTATCTCGTTTCCGCGTCTTGTTCCCGCTTTTCAACAATATAAATAGAAGCTGCTGTCTTTCTCCCCATTTATCGGTTATCAGGTTACCCCTCCCTAGAATCCCCTCCGAACGATACGTTTGTCTGGCTTCTGTTACGAGGACTACCCCCGCTTTGATCTTCAACACCCTTCCCCCCAGGTTGCTCAAGAAAGCAGTACAAGGAGGAAACATGGGTAAAATTAAAAGCATTGAATATTTCCGGGTACTCCCACGCTGGCTGTTCGTGAAAGTTACCGATGAAGAAGGAAATCATGGATGGGGTGAAAGCACCCTGGAGGGACATTCGGAAGCAGTCGAAGGCGCATTGAATGCGCTGTGTAAACGCTTTCAGGGCTACGAAGCCGAGTATGTCAAAAGACAATCCACCCAAAAACTAAATTATATAGACCTCCAATGACTGACCCAACCGGCACAGTGATATCGAACAAATCTGGCAAACGGCTTGGCGCCTTGGCTTCTACAGGGGCGGTGCTGTTTTCATGTCAGCTATCTCCGGTATCGATATTGCTCTTTGGGATCTCAAGGGCCGCCGGCTAGGTGTACCCATCCATCAATTATTGGGAGGCAAGCTCCGCAACAAGGTCTCTGTCTATGCTTGGATTGGAGGCGACCGTCCCGCAGATGTTGAAGCAGCTGGCAAAGCGAGGCTAGCTCAAGGGTTCAGAGCCATAAAAATGAATGCAACCGAAGACGTGAACTGGCTTGATTCCCCCCGAGTTCTGGAGTGCAGCGTCGAACGACTCAAAGCCGTGAAAGCTTTAGGACTTGACGCCGCCCTTGACTTCCATGGCCGTCTCCACAAACCCATGGCCAAACAACTTGCTAAACTAGTGGAGCCCTACCACCCCTTATTCATCGAGGAACCCCTCCTCTCGGAGCATCCGGAGGGCATCAAACACTTCTCCAGCCAAGTCTCGACACCGATTGCGTTGGGCGAACGGCTCTACAACCGATGGGACGTCAAGCGGTTCTTGGAAGACGCGAGTGTTGATGTCTTGCAGCCAGATATCAGCCATTGCGGAGGTATTTCCGAAATCCGGCGCATCGCCGCGATGGCAGAAGCGTACGATGTGGCGATCGCCCCGCACTGCCCGCTAGGCCCCATTTCGCTGGCCGCCAGCATGCAAGTCGACCTCACAATTCCAAATTTTGTCATCCAGGAGATGAGCCTGGGCATTCATTATAACACGGAGGCCGGCTCGTATGACATTACCAACTATGTGACAGATCCTTCAGTTTTTGATGTCAAGGACGGCTATGTGGATGCACTAACAAAACCCGGGTTAGGAATCGATATTGATGAGGAGGAAGTACGGCGTGTTGCGATGACTGCGGAATCATGGCCTCCGAAGGAGTTTTATGGAGTTGATGGAGGTATTAGGGAGTGGTAATTGATACCGGCTGTATGCCCAACATATAATATTTACTGCCCTTCTGCGTTCGCAGGCTCCTTTAGCCCTTCCCATACAATTTCGAGAGCTGGGAAAGAAGATCCTGATGGATGTAAATACTTTGCTTTGAGTTTCGGGCCTGTGCATAGAATTCTAGAGGAAGCAACGACTGTCTTTTTCACTGGTCATCGTCGGCGAGGGTAAACAACGTGTTGCACTTGCACCACCAAAGCTCCTCAGATGCAGGGTTCTGAGCAACCCAACTAAAACCACTTGGATGCTTGTTGGATGCTGGAAGCCATGCATCAGTTTTATACATGGACGGATATGTCCCGTACCAAACACATAGCGTGGGTTAACCAGCAGGCCAACACCCCCCGGGCCTACGGCAAGCTGCATAGCAAACCAAAACACCAACGCCAATTCGAAACCTTTGGTTTGCGAAGAAAAATTTCAGGCTTGGATGAGTCTGTGTAATCCTGCTGGATCGAATTGAATTGCATCATCGTTATTTTCCTACATATTTCGTTTTTTGACCTCCATTAACTGCCTTCATTGCTATTTCATGCATTCTTCCCAGATCTGAGGAACAATAGGGAGCTTCAGCAATGTCAATACTCGGCGTTTTGAGTACTTAAGATGTGTAAGGTAGTCAGTCAGTCCTAATGAAATTTATAAAGAAAACATCCCAGAAGTCCTCTACCGCTCTCAACAGGAAGAAGCCAACCAACATCTGGCCGATTTCATGATCCCCGAAGCTGAATTTTAGCCAGAACCAGCCAGCTAAGGGCGCCTGACAGGAGCAGGACCGTGAAGAGGAACTTACAAAGAAAATAACAGAATGCAGGAGTTATTATTGTTGGGATTGCATGCATATAAACAAGGGTTACCCGCCTCCTCGTCCTACTTTCGGGAAAATAAAAGGGGCGGGAGAGTCTGTCTTAAAACTCAAACGCCCTGGAGTACTTTATGTATTTATATATATAAATATATTTGTCGTCTACCTCAGTCTGGCCTTTCGTGGGTTCCATTGGGTATGCACCCTGTCAATTCATTTGGAATTAAAAAAAAGAAATAACAATTTGCAGCATCGGGTGTCATTCCAGAGATCAGCTCTCCTTCTTGTAACTGCAGCAGCAATCAGTCAGGCCGCCTGGGAGTGAGTACCCCAACCCCCCTACCGGCCCGTATAGATGTATAAGCACAATATACTAACTTTTGGATAATAAAAAGTCACAGATATCGCGACGGTCCCACCACGTGCTTCAAAAGCAAGTGGTGGTCTTTTGACGGCACAAAACCGAAAGAAACCTATAACCCAGATCGCTGAGTAGTTCTGAGATGAGAAACATGGGCAACCTGTGCTTGACCACTTCAAGGATGCGGTAGTCCAAACTGCTGAAGGCAAACCGATCGAAGTTCAACTCTGGCTATTCGAAGTGGCAAGCCAACCTCCAACTGCGTCAGAAAAGGCGGATCGCGATATGAGCTTTTATCTGTTTATAATTAACCAATGCCCGGAAGAAGTCAGTGGGGGAGATTTGACGCATTTTATGGGCGGAGCAAGTGCGCTCGATAATGGACCATGGGCCCCAGATGATCAGTTATGCGCCGAGTCGTGGATAGGGAGGATAATACCCCGCGACATAAGGTGTATAGCAAACGGCGTAGTGCACGTTCCACGCTCGCCTTTTGATTTCTTCTTCAGCTTGGCCAACTTGCTCAGAAGCAGTTTAATCCACGTTCTCATAACCATACCTATATATAGGGAAAGGAAGATAAACTCGAAAATTGTAATAATAGCTGATTTAAGAAGATAATCACATATGGTTCTTCATACAACCAGGAACTGTAAACGCCGTTTCAATCTTTGAGTCTTTTAAGATATGGCCAACAATCTCATCGTTTTGGGACTATTTTAGGGACAACGGAAGACAGCTCTGGCTCTCGGCTTCTGAGAATTCCACACGAGCGTGGCACATCATCGCTGAGGGCCACTTGGGCAATTCCAAGCGGAATATAGTTTCAGAAAGTTGCAACACTGAACCAAATGTATTGACCATCGGGAGCAAAGCAACCTTGGGGGGATACGCTAAATTCTGAAGCTGCTGCAAGATGCTGTAGAATGCCGGCTGGATCCGCAAAATTGAATATCTGCACACGTTCTTGTAAACTCTTGTGGAAATTCTGGGACTATTTCGTTGCTGCGAGAGTTAATTTCTGTGGGAGTCGCCACCGTCAGTTCTGTATGTAAATGGATGCCCAGATCAGCCCGGAACTTGCTCCCAAGGTTTTGTAACCGTGTAGCCACCTATAGAGAGCTGTTTTTCTGGTTAGCTATATATCTAGGTTGGCATTTAATACCTAGCTATAAGAAGACGGATATCACTGTGACGTGGGCTTTGGTGTTGATAACTCCCAACTCGGAAACGGGTAAACAAATAGGCTCGGCTTCTGCAGGCCTGTCTATATCCGAACAAGACGAATAATCACGTTGTCTAAAATTGAGCTATTCGTCGTATCGATTGAGTATGATGGCAGGGTGAAACAAAGGCAGGCCGGAACAGGTATTTGACTGCGCGTTTCAGTCTCCCAGCAAGATGCCGAGAATGTCAAAGACAGAAAGGCCAGAAGATGACGATGGTGACGATGGTGAAGATGGTGACAACGGCGACGACGACGACACTGATATAGCGGCTTTTTGTGTATACCTTGGTCAGTTCATCTAGGCGGAATTCTATGGATCTGTGATGAACGAGTCGCTCACCGTCATGCTCACTGCAATCACATCCATGGCTCTACCGAGAGCAGTGTGGGAATATCCGTCGGTAAGTTATTCTGATTTCTGTCGGAGTTGGCTAGACGTATCGCACCTATGAGTCTACTCTGAACCCCATATTCGTGGCGGAGAAAAAATGGTGGGTGATAGCTATAGGGGTGGTGGTGGTGGTCATCCCTTGCCGCGGTGTTGATCGAGTGTTGCAAGAACGAACTAAATGGAGAAATCTCGCCAACGATATAATAAGCACCTCGTCTCATCTCCCCACTCCGTCGACATCCATCTTCATTCCGGCTTTAGACTTATCCCCTCGTCGTGATGCGATAATCTGACTTCCTTGCATGTCGAAAACAACGCTGCCAAGGACTAAAATATAGCCGAAAGGGCCCCATGTTCGCAGTTAATTACCTGACAACCTGCCCGCTTTGTCTGCTGCCGTATCCGCATATCCATGCATGCAAAGGTTAACTAACTGATATCTCTGGCCATCACCAAAGGACCAGTAACCTTTGAATTCTCCCAGTCCTTTATCTATCTTTCCTTCGTTCCATTATCTCCCACAGCTCCAGACCATCTCTAGAACAGTCCTCGATCCCGCAGCCACCCCCATGAGTCTACCCGAAGACGAAGTCAATGCCGATAACATAAGCTTTTTGCGCTCGCGCAGACGTTCCTCTCTAGATTCATCCCCTGGTCGTGTGCGACATCGAAGGAGACAGTTGCAGTCTTTGGAGGATGAGTTGAATAGCAGTATGGACTCTAATGATCACAGAAGGCCCTCTGTGGCTGTCGGGGTAAGCCGTCGCATCCCTATCGTCCGTCGCCGAGAAGTTCTGAATGGAAGCCCCAACTACGAGACCCGCTCCCGTCCACCAAATTCTGTCTACGCATGGGCACCAGGATCAGATTATGAAGAGGATGAAGATACTAGCGTGGATCCTCCGAATCTGATCCAGGAAATGTGGGATGGTAGGTTGCTAAGAGCGAGACACACAGCGCTAGGATCTCGGGGTGACAGACGGGAAGGATCAGCAGCATCACCCCGTCTATGGGCCGGAGATCATAATGGAGAATCAATTCAGCCGTCACGGTATGGTCGAAGTGATCTGGCTACCGCCACATTACTCCAATCTGTTCGTCGCCACCCGCGATTCTCCTCCCGAACTCGTACCTTACAGACCTACATCCTCGATAGAGAACGAGGCGGGCGTGAATCCGAGGAAAGAGACTGGCAACCTTCCTCTACGACTCCCACTATAACTACGAGCTCAACTACTTCTCCAGCGCCCCGTTCTTCGGCCGCCAACCGTGGGGATATGGCGACGACTATCAGCGCCTCGGAACTTCGAGATATGTACTTCGAAGAGCGATCGACGGGCGATCGCCTTGAAGAAACAATAAAGTATCTAGATAGGGTGCGATTCGCTGAATCGTACGATGAGAGTGTACAGGCCGCCATTGCGAGCGATTTTGTACAATATGAATATTTGCGTCGCAACGAGGACGATTTTATCCTTGACACCTCGTCAATTGGTAGCCCTGCGGATTCTTCGTGGTTAAAGCCAGGGACAGTATTTGTGGGTTCACAACATGCTACGAACCATTGTTCCAGTTCAGCTATGTTTCATCGGAGGCCCAGATCACACCAAATGGATGATCCCGTCATTATCAATGGAACGGAACTCGGTCGCGGCGTCTACACAAATGCTGACCGCCGCAGCTATGGAGCGGATACTCCACACGAGTTTGGAAACAGTGGCCCAATGGGAATGAACAACAGCAGTAGACATGAACACTGGCCTGTCAAGGTTACGATACACAGCGTTGATTATAACACGATGACTCTCTCTGGAACGATGGAAGCCTATAACATTCCCGATAAAACATCCAATAGCCAAGGGGCGCATATAACCACTTTCCTTGAGGGTGAAATCATCGACTTCAACACGCACTCGCTGGAGACGAAGAATTTCAAAGCAAGCGCGGAGATTGATGGTTTGTACTGGCGCGAGCTCGAGCCGTTCAAAGACTTGTCTTACAACGAAATTGTGAGGAATCTTGTGAGTAAGAAATGGGTAACAGAGAGGCTTGCGAAGGGGTGGATCTTAATGCGCTGGAAAGGTTAGTCTTATCTCCGACCACGTCCTCTTCAGTACTATAATGATATGCTAAGCCCACCTACATCGCTAGAACGATGCTTTATTACTCCGTCACACTCCCGTCAAGGACTCACAATATCCGGCTTCTATTATATCTCCATTCGTCGGGAGGACGGTCATATCGAGGGCATGTACTATGACCCTGGCAGTTCACCATATCAGCACCTCTCTCTAACCCCACAAATGAGAGAGAAGATGGTTTTTCCTGCCTATGATTTCCGCTGAGTTACTCTGATTGATTGACGGTTTAACCGATTCATCTACTGATCAATTTACTTCGATTAACCAGTTGGATAAGTATACACCACTCTTCTATTATCATTTTGTCTTACTCTGATACCACGCATTACCCAAGTCTGACCTCCAGTGAACGTTAGCCTTGTGTGCTTTGATGGTTAGGTATATAATGTAATATATCTCCCGGTTTCGGGTTTGTTTTAGTTTTTGTCTGCTTCACGATATGCCCCCAAATCTTATCCGGAGTGTACGGGGATGGATATGACTTCCAATATCATGCCGTGGCAGGTTCCCTCCTTTTTTTTTTAAGTTCCCTTACCTTTATTTCATTGTCGTGGATGGATTCTGGAAATCACAACGGAATGGGGGAAAGTCACTTTATACCCATCCTTCATTTTGACTGTTTCTTTTACCATCTGTGTCTAACTTTTGAAATTGATACCACCCTGCATCCAGCCCCACTGCCTCTCAATCTTATTCAGTCCCTATGCAGCTACTGTCTCCTGTTATATCCTGTTTGTTCCTTCCCGTTTTGTTTCTATCCAATGTGAAGAACGGGAGGAGAGATTGCCCTCCTTTTTCTATCCATTGACGCGATAGACGCCGCTACATCCCACTGCATTTCATTTGCCGAGAGCCGCATTCATCATTATCTTTGTTATTTTTATGTCTATTCGTCCACCTGTTCTCATTTGGCATTTGGTATGCTAGATCTATATACGATGGACCTTCTAAGCCAAGATATTGATCATATTGCCGCAATATTGCCCTCCGAATAACTGAACGCAAGAATGAAAATGATCCAACACTCCTTTTCAAAATGGTGTGATGTTCTTACTACTAATACCGTAAGTGGTTACCATCTCAAACCAAGTAGACTAGGGTGAACCAGAGGAGAATACTTAGATAAACCAAGTAATGTATAATGCGAGTTAATATTGATCGGTACTTCTTTAAAATGGAGAGCACCTATGTCCCCGAAAAGTCCTTTCTAATTTCGCCTCAATTAAAAGTTGAGCATGGTCCCAGCTCTCAAATCAAGCCAGAAGTTTCGTCCTTTCACTAATCATAGATGCCCTTTGTTCCCCACCAAGCACGTTCTCATAACTCGCACTTATACACGACTTTTTAATTTTTTGTCTTTTCCATTATCCGCCTAACCACCCCGTTATTAGCCTCGGTGTTGTTGGGTTGTCTATTGTTCGGTCTGGAAGTAGTTGAGGAGGACGGAGCGCTCCTGGGACTCTTCACCCCAGTCGCGGAGGACAACGCAAGAGCAGTTAACAACCTTGCGAGGATTGCCTTCGCGGTCAAGAACGCCTGTTTAAAGTGAAAAACAATTAAATTAGCCCGCGTGCTCGTCAAACAGTATTCTCCCAAAACCAACAATCAGTGGAAAACATACAAAGTCCAACCCACTCGCCCAACATCTTTCCATCGGGAACCTTGATGAGCGGAATCTTATGCTCCGAGCAGAGTGCAATGACGAGCTTCTTGTAAGCGTCTTCCTCGCAGCCCTCATTGAGCACGCACATGTGGGCCTGGCGGCGGTCGAGCGCCTTGGAGGCCTCGCGCAAGCCACGGGCAAGACCGTCGTGGATCAGAGCGATCTTGAGAACGCCCTTGAGAGCGTCCAGAACGGACATGGAGCTGCCGGCGGTGGTATCGGCGGAAACCTCGACCTCATCGGCAGCGCCGACGGGCGGGTTGGAAGCGGTCTCTTCTCCGTCCGACTGTTTTGTTTGTAATTTGTCAGTGAGTTATGTTTTCATTTGGTTCTCCTTTTGTTTACAAGGGTGGGAGGTGTTGGGCTTAATTGATATGTTCTTTATGCTTTATCTGCAGGTGCGATAAAATGTTCGGGGCCAAAGTGAGGAATGGGACGTTATCAATTGTAGATCAGAGTGGCAGGTAGTTGCACGCACCATTTTCAATTATAGGAATATCGATAGGGATCGTTTCCAAATGTCGGATTATCCTCAAAGAGGTGGGTGTAGAAAACAGGGGGTTCTTCGGGTTGAGGTTGAGAGTTGGCGTGGTGGGTGATCTCTTGGTGTGGAATTGCCGAAAAATACCAAATTTGAGCCTCGCCTATTTTGGTGTGCCCTAGCAAGTGCTTATGTCAGCAGTTCTATTTTCGGCTGGCGGAGACCTGATCTGGTAAACCTACCCAGATTCGCATTCTACAAAAGGCGTGAAAACAAAACAGACGGAATGAGTGAACTATGCTCGTTGCCAATTCTAACATTGGTATGAATAATGGGCGCTGTCACAGGTAATAATAATGTGGACATTCCATTTCAAGAAGAACGGCGAGCGAATCCACCGCAGAAGACTTTATATAGAACAATACAAAAGACCTCCCATCCAACCCGAATCCCATTTGCACCTTGCAGAAAAGAAAAGAAAAAGAAAAGAAGACAAAGACAAAGACCTATGCAATCCTGCATATACCCCACATATGGCTCTAGCACGATCAAAGGTAAACCAAGCTCCGAGCTCAAATAGACATAGAAAAACAAAGGAGACGACGCAATTGACACATAAAAGCCTCCTCATGAATGAGGATGACCATTAGGGGTTAGAAATCCGTTGGTGAGCGGGGATTTTGGCCCGGAATCTATATTAGGAGTAACAGATGTTATCCCATTTGGAAGCTGAGGTTCTGCCTGGATCGTTTCGGCACCAGGTTCGGGGTCGACATGCATTCGAAGCGTCCGAATCTCGAGACCGTGGAGGTGGGGGATATGAGGAACCAAATCCATGAAATCGGAATACTACAGATATTATGAGCATAGAGAAATCAGGGGAAGCGTACATTGAAATATTTACCTTTACCCAAAATATGTGTTCCATCGCGAAGTATTTGGGTCGAGTTTCGGCATCCTTTCGCATGACATCGACGTAGCTTGTTGTCAAGGGGTTAAACTCGCCTTCTTCGACAAGAATACGACGCGTTACTCTCCAAAGGTTATTTCGCTGGGTAGGAGTGGCAAACCGCCTTTCCCAACTTGGATCTGTAATAGGATTAGAGTCCTCTTTCAGAGCATCACTAGTAAAATATGGGTAGTGGGGCATACGTACACTGCGAAAGTTGAAGATCGTTCGTAGCAAGAAGGGGTGCAACCAGGTAATTGGGAATCCATCTGTCCTCCTTAACTTCGCTGTCACAGGAAGGGTCGATTTGTTTCGTTGTTGCTGTTACCAGTGGCATGAACTTTTTAAGCCAGGCATGGCTTTTAGAAATAGGGTCATTGGAGCCGACGAAGTTTGCTGCAGCACGAAGTCGGTTGGGTAGTGCGTCGCGACGCCGTTGTTCCTGTTCTTCCTGTTCTTTCCGCAGCCTCGCAAGACGAAGTCGTTCTTGTTCTAAGCGCTTTTGACGCTCTTCTTCGGCCTGTCTGATGCGCCGAAGCTCCATCTCCTTTCTTTTGCGTTCTTCCTCCTCAGCCTTTTCACGGGCCAGTCGTGCAGCTGTTTCTGCAGCTTCCCTCGCTTCCTCTGCTTCTCGGGCTTCTTTGGCGGCTTGGGCCTCTCTCTCCTGTCTATCACGCTCAGCCTGTGCAGCAACACGTCTTTCTTCCGCTTCCCGTGCTTCCTTGGCTAGCTCAGCTTCCCTTTCCTCCCTTTCCCTAGCCTCCTTTTCCCTAGCCTCCTTTTCCCTAGCCTCCCTTTCCCTAGCCTCCCTTTCCCTAGCCTCCCTCTCCCTGGCTTCCATTTCCTCTTTTTCTTCCTTTGCCTGCTTTGCCTCTTTTGCCTCCTTCGCTCCCCTCGCCTCCCTTAACTCCTTTTCCCTTGCTTCATTTGCTGCCCTAGCCTCCTTTGCCTGTCTCTCTTCAGCTTCAGGGTCATTAACATCTTCCATAGGGATGTCTTTGATGTGTGACTCGGGTTTCTTTTGCTCTTGTTTGATAGTAGACGTTCCTGAATTGGGCTTTTGTGCGCCTGAGGACGCTTTATCTGCATCGTTATCACCACCACGAGATTTTTCGTGGCCTACCTTGGGGGTATTGTTATTCTTCTGCCTCGGCTGAGCTTTTAAGGGTGGTGCTGGTAGTTCTAGAGGCTTCTGTGTTGAACTACTGTTGGAGGACGATATACCGTTCTCTTCGGACTGGACGCGTCTCCGCTTCTTTTGATTTTGAGCGTCACGAACGCTGTCCTCCTTGTGTTGACGGTCACGGGGCTGTGATGGTTCCGGTGATGCACTGTTTCGAGAACGTTTCCGTGGCGGCGCCTCCTTAGTTGTCTTCACGTCAGGATTAGCAGGCTCGGTCCGCGGTTTAACAGTTTCCTCGCGGCTAGAAAGTGAATCAGACGACATCAAGCTTTCCCTTCGCTTCACTCGGTCAGGTGGTCTGCCTGCAATGAGGCGCCGACGCTTGACAGGCTCATCCCCGTTGTGAGAGAGTACGGAATCCTTTGAGCTTTTGCGGTCCGGGCGTGTTTCCTGGTCAGATCCGCCTGCAGACTGGTCAAGATTGCTGTTTTCTCTGTTTGGCGGCTTCACCCGATTCCCCCCGGATGCAACTCGTTTATCCTTTTCATGACCGATAGCTTCAGGCTTCCTCTTTTCCTTTACATGCTCTATTTCCCGAGTGGAACGCTCAGTTTGGCGACTCGAATCGGATGTTCTGGCGGCTTTTCGTTGCGATTGAGGAGCTGGGGACGACGATTCCCGTGGAAGGTGCTTTTTCAGATCTGTTTCCTTATCGCGAACCCTTCGAGGAGATTTCGTATCCGGCCTGCGGTTCTTGAGGGTTCTTAAATGGGTATCATATGCTCGCTTTAAAAGTTCATACTCTTTTTCCCAGTGATCTCCTTTACGTTCTCTTGATAATTCGTAATATGTTCGGCCACGGCGGTCAAGACGCGTGGGATCAAATCCTCGTTGGTCCAGTAAGAGTTGAATAACTGCAGTGTTGCCCCTGCCGATTGCAGCGAGCATAGGAGTGTTGTACCCCGGTTTATTGTGGTTGCCAGTTAATAGTGGTTCCGGGTCTGGGTCTGGATCGCCCATGCCTAATAGAATCCCCAAGACCTCGTCATGTCCTCCTTTCGCAGCAGCAATTAGCGACTCGGGATCAGCTTTTTGTCCCACGTTAAGGATATTTGCCACACCAGCCATATCCCCCTTAGCAGCAAAATCTCGAAGATTTTCCGGGGTTGCTTTTGTCCATAACAAATCGTTCCTTGTTGCCTCACTCCTCACAGTTCTCCTACGAGCTCCGAGACTAGGCGGGGGGGGACTTCGTTGGCCATGAACCGGGGGGGAATCACGAGGACTGGCTGCCGATGCGCCCCGCGATGAAGGTTCCCTGCCTGAAGAAGTGGCGCGAACAGATTGATCTGCAGATTTTCGTCGTCGTTGCCCCTTGGCTTTGGCTCCCGCTATTATTTTTCGCATTTCCTCGTAATTTTGGTTATCCGGAGGGACAAGGTCGTACGGTTCATCGCCTTCAGCATTACCGAGACGCGGATTGGCCCCTGCGTCCAAAAGCAATTTGACAACTTCCAAATGGCCGTTTTCCACAGCATCAATAAGGGGAGTATCTCTGTCGATATTTCTTGTGTCGATTTCACATCCTGCTTCGATTAGGAACTTAACGATCTCTACACAACCTTCAAGAGCAGCGATTTGAAGTGGCGTGTTCCCCGCGTTGTCAGAAATGTTTAGATCCTCTGGACGCTCAGCATGGCGCGCTTTCGCAGCATCGACTTCCTGCATCGCACAGGCCCTCGCAAGCCTTGTCCGACCATTTTGATCTCGCTGTTTCTTTACCTGCATTTGTTTTGCGGGTGATATAGCGGCTTGTTCGCTGGAAGCTAGCTTGCGTAGACGAGCAGATGGTAAAGGAGATCCGCTAGCGGAAGACGAAGCGGATTCTCGGTCCTCTGAAACTTGGCGGCGTGAATCTGTTGCAAGCGGTGGTGGCGCTCGTCTTCTCTTTTTGATATCAATAGATGAGTGCGATCCCGATGTAACTCTATGGTGTAAACGATAAGCTGGTGATGTGGAGCGATGCTTAGATAAGTGTTGCGAATGGGATGTGTTTGATGTTTCGTCAGAAATTTTGTTGTGGGATGAGTCTGATACATGTTGATGGTCGCGATGGCGACGGGTCTCTCCTTCTTCGACGCGAAAACCTTCACTTGACCAGCGTTTTGTCGACTGGCGATTTTTGTTCCCCTCTAGCCCATCAGAACGCGAGTGAGATAAACCACGTGTGGCAGACGTCCTTTCTGAGTCTCCAGTTGCCTTCTGTTTCGTTACCTTCGTTTCCCCTGATGGAGATGAGGCTCGCGATGCCCGTTCACTAGGGTCACGAACTTTGACAGATCTACCATCCACATTATCACTTTCTACCCGCAGTCGCTTTCGCGGTTTTCCACCTTCGGACAACGATGCGACTCCAAAATCCCTCTCATTTTCAGCTCTCCCCAGGCTCCTATCGCGTTTGTGCTGTATGTACCTTCTCTTTTTCTCCGGCGATGGCTCCTCCCGCCCCGATTGGATTATGGTTTCCGCCTCTGAGTCCGCTTTTATGCTGACTGCATCGTCGCTACCATTGCCACCACCATTTTCCCCTTCTATTTTCTGCTTGTCGGAGGGAGGAGGCGCCTGTACTGGGATCTTGTTTTCGGCAGGCTTTAAGCTAGGTTCCACGTGTCGATCAGTGTCACCATTGGTGGGAGGAACAGCTGGCAACGACAGTACTGCATCAGCATCATTCATAGCGGCTGCAGTCGGGATATTTGTCTTCTCTGCTTCATCGTTAGTAGCCGTAGCTGCGGAATGTGAGTGTTGGCCGGCGATCGAGCAGGACTCGATCACAGGTGTATTGGATGAGCCTAAGGCCAGGTGCCGACAGCGCGACTATGTTTTTGACTACAAGGTGGCGGGGCGAATATGTGGCACTTTATGTTTCGTGTTAGATGACAGCTCGTTGGGTGGCAGCGAAGAGTTGATGATTGGGATTGTAGTTTGGATGAGTTCTGGTCAAGATCGGGCGCAAGTCGCCCAGGTTCTAAGAAAGGAAAGGCGGTGGGGAGCCTCCATGCCGCTAGTACTGTTTGGGTTTTCTGCCGCGGACCAAGGTATCCCCCCTTATGGCTTGGAATTTCGTTACCTAGGTATATTTATTTTATTCAGCTGCTGTATTGGATTAGGTG
Organism: Blastomyces emzantsi; assembly: GCA_003206725.1. Lineage (NCBI taxonomy): Eukaryota > Fungi > Ascomycota > Eurotiomycetes > Onygenales > Ajellomycetaceae > Blastomyces > Blastomyces emzantsi. The sequence goes on along the minus strand of QGQJ01000044.1, from coordinate 14,622 downwards.
TTATTGTGATCATATTTATATGTGTTAGTGCCAGAAAATGCGTCTGGAATATCACTTTTATCGACCGCAATGTGTGCTCTTGAGATCTCAAATGGAAAATACAAAATAGCGTGATTGTCGTAGTGGGATTAGTCATCCATTGATAATCTGCAGGCTGACCATTGATATATCGAACGGATTCATGGGTGAAAAAACGTCGACCAAGAGACACACTTCGGATGATATATAGGAGACGAGGAAGCGTGGAGCACAAGTCTATATCCACGTTGCAAAAGTCATTGGACAGGAGCGGAACGGCTCCGTATCACGGTCTCCATGGCAGAACGCTAGGATCTGGGGGCAACTCTATTTATTGTGTTAACAACCACGGTGGTCTTTGGCTAAAGCTACATTAATTTGAGCGAGGGAATTCTTTCTAGGCCGAATATGGAATTCATTCAGTGGATATATTCGTTTCTTCAAACGATGGATGTAGTCGACCTTCTTCGGGGCTTCTTTCTGATTACGGCTTGCACAGTAGGAACCCATGCGCTGTATCAACATCATTGCTCGTCGACGGGTTTACTGATTGATCTCTAGATTCTTTTTGCGAACAGTGTCCCTTTTGTTCGCGCTCGTTTCGTTGCTTATGGCCCACGAGCCACATCTTCTGGGCCGATTAAGTCTCCTAAGAACCCAGAGCAAGATTACCACACAGCGTCGAAGCGCCCCCTTTCGTCATGGAGCATGCAAGTTCTGGACTACGCAGCATCGTTGCAGGTGCCCCACAGCTTCTTTACACAGTTTTACGTGGTGTCGGTTCTATCCTCAATTCTATGGGGAGCTCAGGTCTATTTTAAAGGGCCGTTGTTTAAAGCTATATCCTCTACTGTGAGAGTTGACAACGCTCAAACATCCATGTCACGCAATCAAATAGTTCTGTGCTGGGCGCTGCTATTCATTCAGGGTATCCGTCGACTGTACGAATCTATTTCGACGGCAAAACCATCCCAATCGAAAATGTGGTTCCCACATTGGATCGTAGGGTTGGCATACTATGTTGCAATGGGTATGGCTATTTGGGTCGAGGGAATACGTATGTGCAGATTAATACATCCATTGATCACCCTCCGGTTTGTCCATTTAACTAAATTTCAATCATCTAGCCGCGATACGAACATCTGATAACTTGCTGAGTGACGTACGATATTTCGCACCATCATTGAAGACACTCATATTTCTTCCTGTTTTTATTATTGCTTCTGGAATTCAGCATGATAGCCATCTTTACCTCGCTTCGTTGAAAAAATACACCCTTCCGTCCCACCCATGCTTCCTCCACCTCGTTTCTCCCCATTACACGGCCGAGTGCGCTATATACTTGTCGCTTGCTTTCCTAGCCGCGCCAAAGGGAACACTTGTCAACAAGACAATGTTGTCGGGGCTAGTCTTCGTCGTTATTAATTTGGGTATTTCAGCTGACAATACCAAAGCGTGGTATATGAAAAAATTTGGTAAAGAAAGTGTTGAGCAGAGGTGGAGAATGATACCGTATTTGTATTAGATTCTGACTACGAAACCCGAATACATACTTCCATAGAGTACCTAGGTATATCCTCCAGGCTCGTATAGCTCTTTGGTCACTTACTGGCTTTTGGGAACGGAAACCAGACAAGTCATTTATCGGAACATAAAGCTGCGCCAAACTCAAATTCTTTAAGACTCGAAGGATGTCTTTGTTGCTTATTATTTGTTACCGAAAAATTTCATGCTATTCCCCAATTTCGAGACTTTAATCACGTCTCGATACGTTAGGCTTATTCTAGTCTCCCTTCCATAACTGCCTGCTGAAAACGCATCTTTATCCCCCAGCAATCCCCAGTTACAAACAGTTTCTGAATTCAAATCCGCATCTATCATCCGTTCTTCAATCCCATGCAAGTAATCCGTGTACAATTTCCCTGTCGTCACCAACAAACTTCGTCTTTCTTGCAATATTTTAAACTGCGATGCCGTCGTTTGTTCAAACACCTCAAGCCCCTCTTGCTCGCGACTGGCTGGTTTCTCACTCATCTCCAACACTATCGGCGCTCCCAAGCTCACAGTCGCCACCACGGGATAGTAGGCAGCTCCATCTTCGTGAGGCATGATGCCTTGGCCAGGCTGATACTCGTTGATGAGCACATGATTAGCGGTCTTGTGAGGTGAATCTCGAAATATCCCAAGCTCCGTAAAACGGGAAATAATCGGCGAAATCAGCCATTGTGGGAGGGGAGAGGCTAGCAGCGTGTTGGACTTGCTCAAGGCGCATGGCCATGTTTGAAGGCGTCGCCGGGAAAGATGTGTCCAGCGCGGAATGGGAACAGATGTGATCTTCATAGTTGTTAGTCCTGTTACTGCCAATGTATATTTTATTGTCACAGTAGATATGAAACAGCGGTGCAGATACATAATACAGATACTTGAGGCCCCTAAGGAATGTCGCCAGTAGAGACCCCCACTAAGAGCTCTATTCACGCCTTTAAGCAAATATTTTCTTTCTCTTGTCGGCTTGAAGTTTAAAGAACATCACCAGGAGACTTGAAAACAGAAATGAAAGTTTACCTTTTGAAGCAGCCGCTCTTCTTCATCCTGTGTTATAAAGTCAGGAATATAATACGCACTTTCGGGAATTGACTTGATCCGGGCTTCTTCCAGCAGAATAGGCAACATGGCTTCCTCAGTTACATCACCACATATTCTCGTTCCTTGATCCTCAGCCATATGGCAACAAAAGAAGCGATGTTTAGCCGCCTGTGGGCACTTTTTGCAACCACTTCTTTTCTAAGTGTAAAGAACTCAAGTAAGGGGACGAGAGGTAGAGTTCCTACTGGGGTACTGAAAGAAAACTATGATTTTATCGGTTGGACGCAGGATGGTTGTAAATTTTGGTATGCATGATGGAAGCGAGTTGAAGTTCTTGATATTGAAGTTGATATAAAACAATCAAGCTTTAAACCACCAGCCAATAAGCGGCCGACGTTCCACTCCCGCAACCCCCACCACCTCATGTTTTCGTCGAGGCTGTAAACACGCTCGTCATTCCTTCATATTCGACCTTGACATTACAGGTCCTATATCATTTTCCAGGCAATTTAAATTTTGTCAAGCTAATACACGCCTGTATATTTCAACCGTAATATCTCGAATTTCATACGTCAGACCCGCTGGTACACACGCGTATAACCGACTGTCCACCTATATAGGCATTCGTCACCTTTCTTAGAAACCATGGCGAAGGGCAATGCCAAAGACTCGGGCGCCAAAGGAAAAGGCAAAGGCAAGGCGAAGGACAGCGGTGATGGCAATGAGGGAGGTAAAGGCAAAGGGTTAAAGCCTGCAAATTCCATTAATGTTCGACACATTCTTGTAAGTATCTGACCTTCTCGTCTGCTAGTTTGGAGCGTTATTTGAGGTACTTGAATGCGTGAAGTGTTTTGCTTGTTATTCCGATAATAATCAGTGTGATTTTTTTGTCATCCTAAACGGTTTTTATTTTTTCTCATATTTCAAAAATCAAGACTTTTCTGTTTTACATTTATGTGTGAATACCAATGATTTGTATACCCCTATCCCAATCCCAATGCACTTGAACAGCTCTGAATGGAAAATATTCAATTCAAAATAATCCCCTCCACCCCCCCTTTCAAGCCCCTTTCCTGTTTATTATGACTGAATGTATTGATTGTCGTTGTTCTACGGTCGAAATGTCTCCACTTTTAACATTTATCAACGTTTATAAATGCTTGCTAACCAGCTCTTCGTGGGAAAAGTGCGAGAAGCACTCGAAAAAGGAGGAAGCTGCCGAGAAGCTGAGAAATGGGGCGAAATTCGATGATGTCGCAAGAGAGTTTTCGGAGGATAAAGCTAGACAGGGTTTGTGCCAATTTCATTTTCTGCTGTCTCCCGTTTACATTTGCAAAGCTCCGGGTGACTTCCACTGGATACTTCGGTCGTCATGCCCTCAATATATCACATAGTATGCTCCCCTGAATAACTTGCGAGGATTGGTCATTTTGATATATGATGTTGTTGGGGATACCCTGGGATTCCACATGTTTAATTTCGTCTCGTGGTGCCTTGTCGTGGCCACAGGCTTGAGAGGTGGGAGACGTCTCCAAAGATTTTGATAAAAAATCTGGAGTTGATACACATTCCCTGTTTTCCCTATCCCCTGTTCCGTTTCACCTATATCCGCCAACCATTGAACAATGCAGCCGAATACCTTTGTGAGAGTTAGAGAGACAAGAAGGATAAAGAGCAAGAGTAAATTTGCCCCTCTTCTAACGTTGCGAAATAGGCGGATCGCTTGGCTGGAAAGTTCGAGGAAGCCTTCATGGCGACTTTGAAAAGGTTGCATACGAGCTGGAAACCAGCACAACCGCGAACCCAAAGTGGGCGGAAGTGAAAACGGGATTTGGATACCATATCATTATGGTGGAAGGGAGGAAGTGACAAATGAATTGATGCTGAAGAGCTGGACATGAGGAATTGGAAGGAATTGGAAGGAATTGGACGGAATCGTTTAAGTGTTTGTTTCTCTTTAAAACGAAATCTCCCTCTGATATCAACAGATATATAGGTAATGATCATGTAGGTTTTGAGCGTGACGTTGTTATTTTGTTTAAAAGGTCTCTGTTCCTCCGTTGACTTGGAAGATATGTTGTCGTGAGTAGATAGTCGGAATTGATTAGGTGTTTAGTATTATGAGGCCAACAATCAAGATCCAGTCTTCCACGGTTAGGGGATGATTGAAGAATAATAGTGGCAAGTATACTGGCGTAATAAAAGGGGTTTTTCCTAATAGCCGCGGCTCTATTTCTGATCAACCCGTCTAGCCTGCTCAGATTCCTGCAGCAAATAATACCTACTATTCCTACCCCCGAAGTGGAAGAAAAAGCTTTTCACCACGCATGGACCTTACTCGAGCGAGCCATCATCAGACGTAAGGTACAGTATATACTTATGAGCGTCCCATAGAGGCGCGAGCCGAGCGCAATAGTAAATTCATCTCAAAATAAACATCCGCATTTCATCCGCCGCTTGAGTAGCTACCTTGTTATAGGCATCTCCACTAGCGCCGTATATTATTAACATGCCCTCAGGCAGGCAAGCTCCCACCTATTGTAATTTGCGCCCTGTCGGGATGGGCCAAATGAGAGAACTTGGAATTGCTTGGGTGGAATTGCTCAAATATCACAAATTTGTAGCGTGTTTCGAAGGGCGTAGGTAAAGTGAAGTACGCCGATTAATGGATAAAACGGAGCGGGCTTTCAGGGTCATGTTCGTCTGAAAATATCATAATAGTGGGCACTAGCACAACTCTCTTTGTTGCGAAGTGACGTACGCAATAACCTTGTCTTCACTTTACACCATGTATCAGCACAACGAAGCCCTCCAAGGCATAGCACGACAAAAGCAGGGGTTGTAAATCCATATGCCAAACTTGAACATGACGAGAAGAGGACTAGAACATTTTCTTTGGCCTCATCATCTCTAGCCCGGACCTTACCGATACAGTCATCAGACAAGTAGGCCTGTGACATTCATCCAGCATCCTCTTAAGATACGAGAGATAGCCTGTGTACTCCGCTAGGTGTGAAAGGAGCCTTGTAGTCATGGACCTCATTATTGGAGATCGACACTACTCATTGCGGGTGTCGGGCGGGCCGGGCAGTCCCAGTTCCCGCCCCCAAAGTGGAGGCCCACGTGTTGCCGGGTATTTCATGGCTGGAGCAGGGGATCGCTGGGAATATGATTACGGGCCCGGGGTGACCGACGTGCGGCTCGGGTAATGTCGGCGGTGAAATATGGGCTGATCAATCACACAGGCGTAAAACCGAAACATCAGGCTCGTAACGAGAACGATGAAGAATATTTGCGCAGATTTCGCGAGGTTCATCATTATTGAATCTGGGATACCAATCAAAATCATCGTGCCCTGGCCGACACTGACGCGAAAATTGATGGTGTAAAAGTTTCGCGGCAGGCTGAGCTGCTATCAACCACGCCATCGTGCGAGAATAATAGGCCAGGGGCTTTTCTCCTCCAAGCCAGCTGAGGTTCGAGAACCTGCTGGGAGCATATTCGGCGAGTTTCTTCCCTTGTAAGGAGGTTCCGGGAAAAGCATCCAGAAGCAAAATCCTCATTTTAGAAAGTCGGGGATAACTAACTCATGGCGGAGGAGAAGGCTCAGAAACTTCTGTTTTCTAACGCGAGGGAATTTGCTAAATAGAGTTAGAATGTCGAAATGAGAAGCTCAAACATGGAATTGAACAAGGTTGGGTCCCGTTATTGCCCACGGAATGCTCACGACAATTTGGTTCTGTCCAAATTCCTGTACTTCATATCTGCCCGGCATCAAACACCTTTTTCCATACATGCTAGCAGATTAAAATCCGAAGTTTTTCATAGCTGCAACAAAGGTTAGAGCTCATTTGTCACCACTTTTGCCAGCCTGGGCGTTATGCCGCGATTGCGACTCTATCATGGTAATCAGAGCATGTAAGAGCTTGTGTTTATTGGATTAAGATCGGGAAAGATGGAAAAATAGAATAAAGCCAAGAACGAGGAGCACGATAATCCCATCCAGGGTTAGGAAAATGCCCATTGGAGCCATCCAATCCGCTTTCAGGTATCGAGCTCGTGAAAGACGAGGGCGAGGTTCAACTCATCCAACCCTAACCCCTTTGGGATATTAAGGTGGCAGGATGCGGTGCTATTTGTTCACCCGTTTTTTTTTGGTATTTTTCTTTTTCTTTCTTTCTTTTATTTTTTCCCCTTCGCCTTTCAGACAAGTCATGAGAGGCTGAGAACTTTCGGCAGGGAGACAGCGACCGTCGCAATTCAACAGAACAGAGTCGAACTTCGAAGTATAAAATGTTGCTCCAGCTAAGCTTACTGAGGACAGGTAGCGCTTGGCGGCACGTAAGATATGTTCAACTTGAAGTATCACCAAGGTCAATTGAACGAGTAAGAGAGAAGGTGTTCCCCCTTCGCCTTCGGAAAAGGAGCAAGCAAAGAGAACTACACGCACTGATACTGTGCTTCGTCGTCTGTTTATCCCTATGCGGCACCATTAATTCAGCATGGCTTTCAACCATGTAACCCATGCAGACAGAGAGCAAGTGTGGAAAGACTTAGCACTAGTCAGTAATTATCAGATACACGCTGAGTTTTGGTCCCCCTTCATGAAAAGTTCCTCGTTGTTTGCCACAGCCAGTTTAAGCAAGGCAAGCTTAATGACATCCCTGAAAGATTGAATGTGAAATAGCTGGTGTTTCCTGCTGGCTTGGCCGCAAATACTGTCTCGTGCCGAGCATCAACGCAGAAGCTGGGCAGTAATTTGTTTCATGCGCCCTGGTTGTATTGTTGTCACAGATAACCAAGTGCCGAACGGCATTGCATGTTATGATAGTGCTGCATGCTTCGTGGCAGGGTGTTCGCATATCAAACTCACACCATCAGAGCAAATTCTGATGGCATTTGGCCAGGTGCAGCACATCCATTGGTTGATATTCTGAGGTACCCTTGCTAGTTGTGCAGCAAGAAGCCGTCTTTGGGTCATCGTTGCATTTGTTCAACAAAAGGCGAAAGTGGGCCTTTCGACATCGGAGTTGAATCGAGCTGATACCAGCCGGCCTGTTCCAAGGTCAATTCGCAGGTTGTGGCTGTCATCCAGAATCTTCGATACTTGATCTGCGGACATGTGTTTGGCACTCGAGCGATGTTTGGGGAGGATGAATCCCAAGTTTCTGGCTCGGAGTGCGGCTGAAGAGATGGTCTTTACTTTCTTTCTCAAAGCTTTGGCAAGAGGCGCAGAGGCAACCATCATAGCATCAGATACAAAGATGTACCGTTCAAGACCAGGGAAACCGAGACTACCTCTTTGTCGGCTTTTGGTATTATATAGCTACTCTCCCTTTGTCATCTCTCAAGTCAGTGACGATAAAATCAGCCTTCAGTTTTTAGCCCTCCGCCCACCTGGGATGGCCTTTGCTCTTGATGGGGGACCTTGGTTGGTTGTAATCGATATGATCATCGTAACGCACACCTAGCCATCCTGCGTGATTCTTCCCGCCTTTTTGAACATGGTGTGCTTTCTCCCCCTTCTTTAATTGTTGTTCGTCCTTTTTTGGAAAACCTTACGGATCACCTCTAACGAGGGCCGAGCCGTAACCCGTTTCCCCACCTCGCCATATTTCACCGATCTGCATCGAAGGGATCCAGATGCCTCCCGTCGTAGTCCATACTTTGGAAGTATGCGTATTGATCCACATGACTCAGCGCCTCCTTTGCTCTTCAAAAATCTGCTTGTCTGCCGCTGCTAGGATTGCTTATCGATACGGGAGCCACCTCGAAGCCGCATCGAAGCCTGGAAAAGGTTTTGCTGATGGCGGCGGGTATGGTAAGCTTCCGTACACCGACATTTATTACCGGTATTGTAGGGCGTGGGATTGGCGCTAGCGCGGGTGGCCCTGATCCACCGCATCCCACCCGCACCCCCAACTTCACCACAAAACCTTACTTTCGGATACCCCCCCCGTCAGCAGGTGGATGGCGCGGGCAGCTTGTCAACAGTTGCGTGGAGTCGCGGGATACGGCTGCCCATAAAAATTATCATAAATGAAGTACATCGTAGTCCAAGGTCAAAATGAGCCAACGGCGAGAAAGCAAAAAAATAGCAGTCGAGAAACGGGAACAACTCATCTTCTCTTTGGCTTTCATATTTCCCTCGTCTAGCCGTTCCCTGTCAACATTCGCTTTTGATCTTGTTGCATCCTAAAAAATTTTGAAGAAAATCTTGCTCCCTGCAAATAACATGTCAGGGTAGCGCATATCCTTGATCAACTTTATTTTTGTATTTGCAATCAACGCCGTAGAACATTCTCTCACTTGTTAAGGCTACCCATCTGCTTTATCCCTCCGCACAGCCACATGTGATATTATTTCACTTACCTCTTCAACACCTTTCTCCTCTGTTCTCTAGCTCTCGGAATCTTCGCCTCGCTCTTATCGCGCAACCCCCACTCACCCTTCTCCCTTCTAATACCCACCCTTTAAAATCCACCAAGTCATCCAACAAATCCACAATCAAGGGTCTTCTCGTAGCATCGTTTTACTGTGTAAACATGCATTTGAACGTTTAACGACATGCGCGCATTCTGAGTCTGATGTTCAGCCCTAATTCTTCATCTCCTGCCTCAAACCCAACTTCTCGCGGACGGCCCTGTAGAAACAGCTTCACACTCCCTGCCCCTCCCGCAAAGTTGGCTCTTCCTACGGGCGAATGCCGATTTATATTGCTCCACCCATCTGTTCCTGGCCAACGCTGCTCGTGTCAGGGGTTTCGCCGCAACGAATCCCGTTTAGGCGCAAGTTGTGAATGTGGCCATCAGGCATGTTACCATCAACCAGGTAACATGGTGAACAGTTCCCAAGTGGGTGAGCCTGCCTCACCGCTGGCGCCGCCGGCGCAACCAGCGCTTGCGGCTCTTCTGGAAAGAGTCTCCAGGCTAGAGGAGCAGCACCGGCATGATCGAAAGCTTTGGGAAGAGGAGTTGAAAGAGGAGCGGCGGGCACGTCGTGAAGATGCTCGGGTATTGAGGGAGGCTATGCATTCGTTTTATAAATTTATGGAACGGGAGGTCCCGCAAAAGTTTGCCGCAGTGGATGATAAGACTGATAGTCTGTTGGATCTTGTGTCAAGGCTAGAGGAAAGAATCGGTATAATTGATGAATCGACCATGGGGTTGGAAAACCGGGTCTCGGATCTTGAGGGGGATGATGGTGATGGTGATGGCGATGAAGATGGACATGGAAATCATGAGGATGGAGTTGAAAGTGAGGGTGTAAGTGAGGAATCGCCCATAGGGGAGGACGGAAGAAACCCTAAACGAGCCAGGCGAAAATGGCAGACAACGCATAGAGCGGGCGTGGAGCAGAGAGTGCGTTCTGTCAAGCTAAACAACGACTCCTGTGGCTGGCCAGAAGGCGACTGTCAATGCCATACTTCAATGGCACCACCCAAACCCCCTGTTGCTTCACAATGTCATTCTGCGGCTTGCATCTCAAAATCACCCAAAACATCTCCTTACAATCCCGCCACAGACTCCTCCTTTCCCCTAGACCTTATCGATGCCCACGCCCCTAATCCCGGGGCTCACACATACGTCCATAGACTCACATCCCCACCTCGCTCTTTGGTCACCCCTCTCCTCTTGAATCAAGAAATAACATCATATAAAACCGTCCGACACGCGACAACTATTCACACCCCAGGTGTTCCACTCATCAAGCCTCCTCGTCCACGCTCAGCCTCTGCCAGGCAAGACATAGGCCAGAAAGACTCAGCGAGTCAGCAGCAAGTTTCCAGAGCATACCCTTCGCCCGAGGAGAAGGGCATTGGGCCGTACTATGAGTTGTCGAATCCGCCGTCTGGGAAACGAAAGCTTGATGCAGAGGGACAATATGAGCCCGACACACGGCAACGGCCAATGTTCCTCCCAATGCCACCACCACTGTCTCTGTCAGGGCCCAATGTCAAAGCTTGAATCACGTTTGCCAGAGACTAACTAGGACCGGCCCTCTATACAATCTGAAGAACAGCATGAACACCAGCGTGGCTGTTTTGTTCAACCGTTTTCTTCGGCTAAATTTTCTTGATTAACCCCCTTTTGCGGGCCCAGGACCTCGCAAAGCAGAGAAATGGGACTGCTGCAATTAATTAACGTCTTGATGAATGACGATGATAATTCTGGCAATCTCAACGCAAACACTCCATAAACATCATATCCATGCTTCTCTTGCGCTCTGCAAAATCATTGAAATTTCGAACTGTGATTGCGGGACAAACCTTGGGATGTGCGCAACCCACAGCAAACCACGTGCCTCCGCCCCACCCTTCCAAAATTCCACCACCAGGGAATTCTTCCCCGCCATCCCTTTTGCCCTCTACAACTTCCTCTCCCCCCTATCTTCCAGCCATCTCTCCGCTCACTTTCCGCGTCACGATTTATCCACCTATATATATATATCTCTCTGTGTGTGTATCCGTTTGTTCTTCTTGCAGCTTTCTAGAAACGTCCCATAACCAAAATTTACCCTCTCTAGAATTCAGGGGACATCCGTGCTACTATTTTTTTTAGGGATTAGACAGGCGTTATTTCATCCCTTAACCCCTTATTTTTTTTGATATCAGCTCGGTAGTTACGCACAATTCCCGGTGTTTCAATGCCGTTTTATATAGTCCAGTCTTTCATTCTTGTTCTTTCATCTGAGCTCTTTTATTTTTTTTTTTCATTCCGCCCTCCCTAATACCCATTGTTATCTGAGCGATATTCCCATGCGTAACGAATGTCGCAGACTTAAGATATATAGACTTTTTTTTTTTTTGCATGCTTATGGAACACATATAATATATACCACAAAGGAGAGATGTGTGATTCACTCTTGCTTATTTTGTCAGTGGTGTAGACGGACGTACAAAAAATAATGAAAGTAATATCTAACGAGGAACCTGAGATGTATACACTCTTTAATTTTAATATCTAACATCTATGCTATCGCTAATTTCTAGTGTACAGGATCAAATGTCAATGTGGCATAATGTTGAATAAGTGCTACCTGTCACAATAGAGCTGAGCTTGCTCTGGGCTCATTGTGGCCCCTGAATCATGAGATAGGACCCTTGATGAAGAGCCATTAGGCAAGGAGCAGGAATAACGACGTAAATCATGGGATGAGTATATAAATACTTCAAAGGGGCTTTCCAAAGTGTCCGAAACAAATTAACGCCGCCACCATATATAATACAGGAAATGAAATATGACAAAGCGCTACTTTTACCTATATTCCGATATATTTTTTAAATATCGTATCTAGATACCCCGCCAAGACTTTACAACTCCTTCTCCCCCTTACCACTATTATTACCACCATTCATCTTCTCCTTCTCCTTCGCTGCCAACTTCTTAGCCTTCTCCCTCTTCTGCATCAATCCCTCCGCCCCAATGCCGCCAAAGACCAGCCCAACACCTATCCACTGGCCCCCACTCAGCCGATGGCCGAACCACATCACACTCAACACCATCGTAAGCATCTTCCTCGTAACGTTAACGGTGACAAGCAGCAGGGAAGAGAAATGCGCGAGAGTATGGAATATGAATAATTGACCAACTGCACCGCAGGCAGCGAAGGCAATTACGTCCTTTGTTGCGGTTGGGTGGCGGGATAGGAATCCAAGGGCGGAAGATAGTTCGGAGGTCTGCGATAGGTCGATAGGGAGTGGCATTAGGGGGAGGATTGAGGTTGAGAGGTGTGGAGTGACGAGGAGGTAGGTGATTGTTAGGAGTGTGCAAAGCAGGTTTTGAGCCACCATCAGCTGCGGGCCGGTGAAGCGGGAGTATAGCTTCGGAGAGGAAAATATGTGGTCTTGGGTTGTGTTTGTGAGACCGTCTAGGAGTAGGTTTACGGATAAAAGAAAGAGGCCATATAGGGAGGAGCCGTTTTCATTATCATTACGGCTGTTTTTCTTCTTGCTGGAGGTTGGGTGGTGGAGGGTGAATGTTGCGACGCCAATGGTTACGAGAAGAATGACGCCGTATTTGTACAGCGGATAGCGTTTGCGGAAGATGGTGAGATGGAGGAACATCACTGGGAGGAGTTTGCAAGATTTTGCAAGGACAAAGGTAAGGTAGTCGATGTGTCCAAGACTGGCGTAGCCGAAGGGCGAAGCGAGTGATGAGGATATGCTGATGAGAATAAGGGGGAAGAGGATGCGGGTTGTTGGGAAAACCGCGGGGAGTTTTTGGCCTCGCGGAGTGGAAAAGAAGAGGTACATGAAGCCTGTTATGGCGGCGAAAAATGATTGGATCGTATTCAGGACGACTGAAAATGTCCACCGTTCCGTTGGCGGGTTGGGATCATCCACGGTTGGAGCGTAGAGGGGGTATGAAGTAGTGGTGATGGCTTCCTGAAGAACTCCCCAAGACAAACTTTCAATTGCACGCAAAATTTAGCACATGGATCGGATCAAGTCGGAGTAGATCGTGTCTTACAATGACGCATATATTCCCCCTACACATATAACTAATCGAAGAAAGCTGGGATGGTCCGGATGATGGTTACCTGCCGCGGTTTCGGGGAGGGTTTTGCCTGGTGTAACACCGTTGGTTTGCCGCATATGCTGTTCCGGGAGATCTGGGGGCGCATTCATAACTCCAGACGAAGGAACTCGTTGTAAAGGAACCTTTTGTTTTTGACGCGCCATTTTGGCTGAAGAGCTGTTGGAATTGAACTCGATGCGTGGGTCTGTTGGGCGCGACGGAGAATGGAATGTATAGAATGAAACGGCGACAAATGGAATTTGTTAACAGAACAGACAAAAAGATCTAAAGCGCTGAATTGAATTGAAAGTAAAACAAAAAGGAAAGAACTGTCTATATTGAAAGAAAGGCCGAAAAGATGTGGGAGGCAGAGGTTGAGATGCAGAGTAAAATAAAATAAGTGAGTTATCTTTGAACTTTCCGCCGATGATGCCATCTGTTCTGTTTGGCGGGCCCTGGGGCGGCTGATTAGGGCTTGGCGGGTCACGCTTCCTGATAAGCTTTGGTCGGCCGCGGCCCCATACTTTTTTTTGGTTCTTTTTCTCTGAGCTTGACATGCACAACAGCTCTGATAGATTGATGATGGAGCTTCCTTGAAACAAACCGTCCAGGAATATATTCAATAATAGCATTGTTCATATCCAATTCTCCTCCGATTGAACTCTATTTTGGATTCGTATTAACGAAAGTGCTTGTATTGGATTCCCCGCAGCGCAATCAAACTCCGCCTGTCAGGGTCCCCGCCGGACGCAAGGTACACAAAGGAAGAACGGGAGCTCTCCCCAGACGCCGGATTGATACCCGATCTGATCAAGCCCTTTTCTGCAGTCGTCATACAATTGCCCTAGAGCTCCGCACCCTTACTTACAAGCCATCCAACCACCCACTATGCCGACCGCCATGTCAACCCCCTCTTCCATCCCGTCGCCCTCCGCCCTGACATCCCTGACAACCCCCACGACCCAAAACCCTACAGCCTCCCTCACCACTCAAATACTCCATAACCTCCAACATCAACACCTCTGGACATCCCTGCGTATCCACGACTCCCACACCCTCTCCCCAGCCCAGCACATGCCCCTAATATCCGGCCTGCCCCCTCAAACCCTGTACACCCACCCGGACGAGCAAGCGTTCATGCTCGAGCAGGGTATTAGCACGGACGATGTGCCTGTGGAACGCGAGTGGGTGATTCCAACGGCGCAGGGACAGGCGTGGAGCTTAAGGAGGTTGGCGGAGTGTTTTGATGCCTTGCCATTGCCTGACAGCAAACATGGAGAAGGGGCTGAGGCTGTGAATGGAGGTGGAGACAGCGATGGCGGTGATTCGGAAACGGAAAGTGGAGAAAGGACGGACAAGACGGGGGAAAAGAAGAATTCGAATAAAAGGGGGGAGAAAAAGTTAAGTAAAGAGGAGATATTTGCGGAATATGAACGGAGGAGGAGGGGGAAGGAATGGGGGTGGAAACGAGCATTGATGGCAATGGTGAATAGAGGGA
>QGQJ01000437.1:0-20084 GCA_003206725.1 Blastomyces emzantsi | reverse complement strand
GGGAGGGGGGAAAGCAGGAAGATTGAAGATCTTAAAATCACGTACAGATATGTCCGAAGCCCTGGGGTTCTGCGTTGCCGTCATGATAGACCTTCCCTTCCTGCTTCTCTGTTCCGTAAATCCACGTCAATTCCACCAAACCCTCCCAGTCTGCAGCGGGATTGACAGTGTCTTCTTGGAGCGACGGATTGGATGCGGGATAGGCGAGTGAAAACTGTTTCCCTTCCCCGCTCTCAAGCTCGACTGTGCGAACAAGAGTCATACCTAAAACTTCCTGGTAGAATTTCAAGCTTGGTTTGGAGTCCTTTACCCTGAGCATAGTGTGGTTCAGCCGATAGGCGGAAGGATCTGACTGTGCAACGGCTGCATCCGTTTCGTGTTTCCGGCTGATAGCTACCCAGTATCCGTCTGGATCCTTCACGATGGCCTGGTTCTGCATTTTCCCTTCGCTAAGTTTCTTCTGGAACGCATACCCAGCATCCTCAAGACGTTTACACGCCAGCGCGAGATTATCAACAGATATGCCGAGATGGCCGAATCCGCGGTGTGGTTCTGTGTTGCCGTTCGTGATTGCATACGAAGGGTCCTCCTCTGTGCCGTAGTTGTGAGTAAGTTCGACGACACCGTTCCTGTCCGACCAGTGGCTTGAGCCCGAGAGCGACTGGGGGCCATTGTATGCTAGGAAGTAGAGGGAGAATTTGTTCTCGGGGAAATCGAACTTGTTGATGAGGGAGAGACCGAGGAACTCGTAAAATTCAACTAGTTACACAAAATAAACGACAATTGTGTTTAGATATTTGTTAACCTGCCACCACGGTGACGAGACAGAGAGTCAATTGGGTGTGGGCACCTGATCTCTTTGGGTCCTTCACCCGAAGCATAGAATCTAAAACGGGGACAGAGATCAGTCAGCTGAAGCGGTTGAGGGGGGTAGGAGCAGCAGCAGTATAATGAGGACATATCATACGATTCAATTTGTAGGTGGAGGTGTCTGTCGCCATGATTGCGGTGGCAGTGATATACGGATATCAACGTTACTTTGGATGCGGATGTCAGTGCCAAAAAACGAAAAATGACATCACGGGGGAGGGGTTGGGGGGTGATAGTTAACTAACGCAGCTGGGCTGTTTATGAGGAAGAGCACACCAAGTAATGCGGCCGTAGAGTTGGTGTAGAAATAGAGTAGAAAGATAGAATCAACTTTTGATCAGGAAATGGAAGAAATGGAAGCAGTTGGCCTTGGTGGAAGGGAAGTGGGGAGAATGGTTTGTTGTTGTTGTTGTTGTTGTTGTCCCCCTCGTCATCTTCATCGTCATCGCCATTAAGTTAACTAACTTATTTAGTTAGCTAAGCAGGTAGCCCGCCTATATAAAATAGTTAGCTGTTTGCCGTTCAACGCAGCGAACGACGACAGGCTCTTCCATACAAAGTGGATATTGAAGGTAGTCAATTACTCTGTATAAAACAATTAATCAACTAGTTAACTATAGCATAGACGTTGAACCTATATTTTTTTGCACCCTCTCCCGTACCTAACTCCTCGCGCTCGGCTCACCCCTCCAATGGCCCCAAGCCACCTGCGCCGCCGCCAACTACTCCGAGCCGACGGGGGGTTTGCCGAACCGCGAACGTTTTCCCCGCAACAACTCCATCGCTGCTCCAGACATGGTCAACTCCAAAGGGATACATACATACATACACATGTTCATAAATTATGTTCAATAACTATCTCTCAGCTTCTATGATCTCTATCGTTTTCTTCCCATTCTCTTTTCCTAGCATCCTTACAACCTTTCTCGTCAATTGAAAACCGACATCCAGATAATACCTCCGCTTGGCCTCTTTCTCCTCCTTATCGGCAACCACAACCGCAACCATGAGCCTCTCCTCTATAAGAATAGCTCCCTCTGCCGCTTCAAGGGCTCTCAACCTCCTCCGGACTGTCCAATTCACACATCCTCCAACCTGTCCCTGCCACTCCAACCCTACGCATCACCACCACCATCGCCATGCTTCCCCCATATCCAAGCATGTCCGCAATCTTGCAACCCCGATCGATCCCTCCCACCAGAAGGAATATGCCTTTGAAATGGCCGCCTCGAGTATCCGATTTGGGCCAGGTTCCACCAAGGAGGTCGGCATGGATTTCAAAAACTTGGGTGCTAAGCGTGTTTGTGTTGTGACGGATTCAAATGTCGCCAAGCTGGACCCCATGAAGCACGCAATTGAGGCTCTGACGAAAGAAGGTGTGGAATTTATCGTGTATGATAAAGTTCGCGTGGAGCCAAAGGACTATTCGTGAGTGCCTTTTTTTTTTTTTTTTTCCCTACAACGTTCCGTTGTCCCCTGAGTAACCTAGGGTAGTAAGTGGTGGGAAGTAAGTGGAAAATAAGTTGCTGACGGACCGTTTTCTGAAATAGAATCAAAGATGCCATTGCCTTTGCGAAACCATACAACGCTGATGCATTTCTTGCCGTGGGTACGTTTCATGTACAAGAGATCCAGTTAATTACTGTTGGTCCTTCTAGCTAACTCAACTGTTTCCCAATATTCTAGGTGGCGGGTCCGTTATCGACACGGCCAAACTCATGAATCTATACTGTGTCTACCCCGAAGCCGACTTCCTAGACTTCGTAAACGCCCCCCTTGGGAAAGGATTGCCAATTATGAGGACACTCAAACCTCTGATCGCCGTGCCCACTACTGCCGGTACGGGCGCTGAAACCACAGGTACCGCCATTTTCGACCTGGTTTCCAAGAAAGCAAAAACTGGCGTTGCACATAGAAACCTGAAGCCAACGCTGGGTATATGTGATCCTCTCAACACACGAACCATGCCATCACAGGTTCATGCTTCCTCCGGTTTGGATGTCCTCTGCCATTCCCTGGAATCTTGGACCGCGATTCCCTACAACGAGAGAACACCGAGACCTACCAACCCAATCAACCGCCCCGCCTACCAAGGTGCAAACCCAATCTCAGACATTTTTTCCCTGCAGGCACTACGCAGCACGGTCAAGTATCTGCCTCGTGCCGTTAAGAACCCAGATGACACTGAAGCCCAAAGCCAAATGCTTCTCGCTGCAACGCTGGCTGGCGTGGGCTTCGGGAATGCTGGTGTCCATCTTTGCCACGGGATGAGCTACCCCATCTCCGGACAGAATCCGGGATACAAGCACCCGGGATATGCCGTGGACCACGATATCATTCCCCACGGCGTGTCTGTTGCAGTCACTGCGCCAGCTGTTTTCAAGTTTACGGCGGCCAGCAACCCGGACCGCCACCTTGCGGCAGCGGAGGCTTTTGGGGTGGACATTTCAAACGTGAAAAGGGAGAGCGCCGGCGAAGTGCTGGGTGAAGCGGTGGCTGAGTTCCTGATCGGGTTGGGAGACCAACCGCGCGGGTTAAAGGAGCTTGGGTTTAGCTCTAGCAATTTAGACGATTTGATTGAGGGGACCATTCCACAGCAGCGCGTGTTGAACCTGGCCCCCAACCTGAGCAAAGAGCTGGGTGCGGAGAAGGAAGAGCTGAGGAGACTTTTCGAGGAATCGATGGAGTATTAGTGGGGTATAATAAGTAAGCTTCCTGTATGATCTACTTTCTACTGCTTTTCATGTTCCCCTACCGTAATCTGTTTCCTTCTCCTCCAATACATTCCTGGTAAACCATTGGACTGCAAACTACATGTATATAGAACAAAAATGTCGAGTTAGTAATAACAGCAGAACTTAGTTTCGGGAGTTTATCCCAGCACAAATAGCCTCTGCCTGTCTATTTACAGAAGTAACGGATGCCCGTGCTGTATCCCACCGCTACGCCAGGAGGCTCGATTCGTCAACGGGGAATGATGTCAAGGGAGATTAAATCGGCTGCAAGTCATCAACCGTGGTGGTGTCCAGCCTGACTCAAGCCTCCGGTCCTGGGCATTTTTTGAGGATCAAGTTCATTGTAACTCAGACACTGATGGCTGAAAGTATTAGGCATTGGCGACACATTCATGCTACTGTCAGACCTTGCAAGGACGAGTCGTTACTTACTCCGCTGTTTTTATTATTAAGTTTACTCGTCGATAACTTTGGCAAAACGTAGGTGGGTGACCCAGTGCTGGAGGTTTGAACTCGTCGGGCGTACAGCCTTTATGCAGCTTGCAGTTGGAAAGTTAACAATTTGTTCTCCGGTTGAGACGAACTTAACCAGTTAACTAGGTTTTAAACTCCAGAGGATTAACTACCTTATTTGACGGACGATTCCTCAATAACTCACCCCCAAAATTACCGCAGTTGTATTGAGCTGAGAGTTAAATAATGCAAACCGACCTCCCAGCCTTTCTCCAGGCCCCAGTTCCAGGGTTGTTTTAAGCAAAGCCAGATGTTCCAATGTAGGTATGTACTGTACGTATGCCTGGGTTTTTATCCCAGCGATCTCACCTTGAAAAAATCTCGCTGAAAAGACGGAATCCAAAAATGAGACAAATCACTTTAACTAATAGAAATTCTTATCTATCAAGGTTCGCAGGGAAATGGCAGAGCGCCCAACTAGCCCATTCGCTGCGCCCAATAATAACCCTGATTGTGCCTAAGGCCCTCCCGGACGATTGTGAGCGATTGGGTGTGGCTTGTTGGGTTGTTGGATCTCCGGCTAGCTAGAGACTGAATAATGATGCATGCATTGGCAGGTGGCACTGAGTTGTCCCCCCGCGTCCGATGTCGTCAGAGTGTGGTTGTCCGTAGAACTAAGGGCTTTGCGCGGATTCATGGGGCTATAAGGCCTTCAGGAATAAGGCGCAGCTGTATTAGGGTTGCAGGATAGAGGGACATGGACGGTGTATGCAGATAGATAGGTAAGTTAAGCAGTACAGATCATATAAATATATATACGTGTGTTCGTTTGTGCTCTCGCTCTTTCTCTCTCTCCCATTGCTTCTACTTCTCCTGCTATTAGCGTCGAAAATAAGTTGCTGCCTTTTGAGCATATTTCTCTATCTCTGCTACTATATCTTGGGCTGGGTAGGTCATACAAGCGGACAAAACACTCGTATTTCGTTCCGCCATAGATAACTCCCTAGGGAAGTCAGTGAATCAATCCTACTTAAAAAATCCATTCAGTTCATCCATCTATCCGTTTCCCCCCATGCCTCTACTCTCAAATGATGCGGTGCGAGCTAAAGTGCTGGTCCCAGAGAAATTGTCTCCTGATGGCCTGTCACTGCTCAAATCTACCCTGAATGTTCACGAGAGAACGGATCTTAGCCCGGACGAGTTGGTGAAAATCATCCCCGACTACCAAGCATTGCTTGTCCGTTCGGAGACTAAAGTCACTGCGGAGGTGTTGCAGGCGGGGAAGAATCTGAAAGTTGTTGGGAGAGCAGGCGTTGGTGTTGATAACGTTGGTGAGGATGAATCTTATACCATTTCCTTTCTGTTTAGCTACTCCGTTTCGCTTCATCCTTTGCATTTACTTTTCTTCTTCTTCTTCTTCTTCTTCTTCTTCTTCTTTGTTTTTTACCCTACGCGGAATACACCTTAAGCGTCACCGGGTTTTGCAATGCCCCCATCCAAACAGTCCTATATCTCATATAGTCTCGGAGAACACACTGACCTCCCCTTTCTACAGACGTCGCTGCGGCAACCAAGCTTGGGATCGTAGTCATAAACTCCCCGTCCGGAAATGTTGGGGCTGCTGCCGAGCATACGATAGCATTGATGCTGTCGATGGCTAGAAACATCTCTGATGGTTGCTCAAGCCTCAAAGACGGGAAATGGGAAAGGAGTCGATTAGTGGGTGTCGAAGTTAAAGGGAAGACCCTAGGAATTATCGGCCTGGGAAAAGGTACGAGCTGGATTCTTCCAATTTGAATATAAAATTTGAGAGAGAAATTCCTCATACGTTGTTGTTGTGTAGTTGGCTTGATAGTTGCGCGGCTCGCCAAAGGGCTGGGGATGAAGGTGAATGCTGCGGATCCCTATGCTTCTGCTGCAGTTGCAGAATCCGCGTCCGTGAACCTTCTACCTTCCCTTGCTGCACTGTTGCCGACAGTAGATTTTCTCACTATTCATACACCTTTGATCGCATCAACGAGGGGCATGATATCATCCGCAGAGCTTTCGCAGTTGAAAAGAGGCGCTCGTGTACTAAATGTCGCCCGTGGTGGAACATTCGACGAAGTTGCTCTTCTCGAAGCCCTAGAATCAGGCCATTTGGCTGGAGCGGCAATTGATGTTTTTACATCAGAGCCTCCGGCTATTAGCTCCAGCGCTGCAAAACTAATAGCCCATCCCAGTGTTTTGGCGACCCCACATCTTGGTGCCTCTACAGTTGAAGCACAGGAGAATGTCTCCATTGATGTCTGCGAACAGGTTCTCCAGATTTTGGGCGGCGACCTCCCTCGAAGCGCCGTGAATGCCCCCTTGATTTTGCCGGAAGTATACAAGAAGCTCCAACCATTTGTACATCTCGTAGAGAAAATGGGGAGCCTGTATACCCAGCATTTCACATCTGCCGCCACGTCTACCGCAAATAGCAGCACATTTGACATGATCTATGAAGGGGAGATTTCTGGGATTAATAATACAAAACCCCTCTTTGCAGCTCTGATTAAAGGGCTCATTGCTCCGATCAGTAGCACGGCGGGCGTCAACGTAAATATCGTCAACGCAGAGCTCATTGCAAAGGAACGTGGCATTGTTGTCAACGAACGATTCTCCCGCGATCCAGCGTCGCATTCTTACTCTTCTCTCATCACACTAGTGGCTCACCCACCTTCGCGCGCATCTTCCCGTCCACCACCTGATGCCGCAAGTTCCGCGCCTGCACCAAAAGCCGTCCCTGGGCAACAGCAAATCATATCCGGAACATGCTCGCAGTCTCAGCCATTAATATCTCGTCTCGGTCGATTTGCTACGTCCTTTGTTCCCGAAGGTACGTTACTCATTTGTCATAACTACGATTCTCCCGGAAAAATTGGAGTTGTCGGAAGCATCTTGGGGAAGGAAGGCGTTAATATCAACTTTATGGGCGTGGCACCTGTCTCAAAAGGCCTATTGGAGTGCGAGAGAACCGCGACGACCAGTGAGCCCAAGAGTCAGGATATTAGCCAACCTGACACGAGGGATGGGTATGGGCTAGAGCAAGAGGCATTAATGATTCTTGGAGTTGACAAGGCTGTGGAAGAGGGTGTAGTCAAGGCTCTTGTGGAGGAAGGGGGGGTATTAAGTGCAAGTGTCGTTTCCCTTTGAGAAAAGAACGGGTGCGTAGTTGGCGGCTGATTTAAATTCTCTTACCTTGTTTATTTTCTTCCCAAATGATACGGGCACCCTGCAACCCAAACTTCCTAAGATTTCCCCAACAAGTCATCCTTTGATGTATTGTGCTCGAGCATTGGGGGTCTTCAGTTTCCCTATGTTCGTTCGACTGAGTGGGATGAAATGGAGTTCGAACTGTTTTGCGAGAAATAAAAAAGATATCTAAATATTACTTGTCGTAAGCTGGATGTCCAAATCCTACTTCAAAGGTGCTGTCTTTGGCCTGTTGTAGGTTACTTTCAGACTGAAGCCAAGGTGGTGGTAGCCTGCAACGCCGAAAACATGATGTAATTTCCAAAAGTTGCACTTGCGCTGCATCCAATTTCGCAAGGGTGCTGCCCTCCCGAAACCAACCCCCCAAACTCCAAAAGAATGAAAAAAAAAAAAAGGAAACAAGTCAGAGGGTTCCCGCTGGATAAGAACAGATGTTAGAGCTTTGATTTGACTATCCCGTGCCTTTAAATGACACTTGGAGGGTTTTGCTGGTAGAATACATTTGAGAAATGTTCTAGAGCAGTTTGCCTGCGTGAAACGTGAGATCCACGGGTTACTGGCTTGCGAGGATGTCCTTAGATAATTCATAATTCATCAAATGTGCGTATATATTGGTCATCCATACATAGTGGGTAGCAAGCTGCATATAATCAATCGTCGTTTATATAGAAAAAACGAACCCGTGAATAATGCCAATAGTTCAATGGGCTTTCTGATCCTGCTATAAAAATTCCAACTTTGCATCTTGTTGCCCGTCTGTCGAGACTCAAAAACGCTATCATTATTTATGATGGCAAGTGATTTTTCAAACCGCATCACTACCTGGAACAAGCCTCATCGCAAAGGGCTACCTCCAAAAATGTCCGGCATCTTGCTGGTGTTCCCTGTGAAACTCCCATTGCTAGGAGTGAGGGCGGCTGATCTCCTGAATGATTGACGCGGCGTCGACGGTGTACTACCATTCACACTTCCGCCTGAGCTAAGTGTTCCAGCTCCAACTACTGCTACATCAGGTGTGTTGCGACCACTGATAGGAAGTCGGGTTATAGCAGTTCCCGGCACAGTCGTAACGGGGTTAGAGCTAGGGGAATTCCGGGGAGGGGGTTTAAAACCCAGCTTAAAGCCTTCGCGGAATATCTCTTCGAGCATTTGCGATACAATGCCCGCATCCTCGTATTCTTGGAATCTTTTCCAGAGTCGCAGGGCCATGCGAGCATCTTCGATTGAGTCATGGCCTTCAGAACTAGATGTATTCGCTGTAACGTTGACAGGGGCAGCTTGAGCAGGTTCAGGCGAAGTGGTAGATGTGGTGGGCTCCTGGATATATTCCTTGAAAACAGCCCATGCAAGATATCGTAAACTAAGGCGGCGGTTTTTTGACGGGTTGAAAAACAAATACTGTGTATCCACAGTTTGTGATTTAGGAACTTGGATGTTGATTTTACGGAAATCAGAAGCCAGACCATGTCCGACGAAAATGCAGCCGAGATTCAAAAGAAGCCATAACTTCTTATATGCGACTTTTAGAGGGACAAGATTGTGGGAGCTGTTTCGTGGGTCCAGGTCGCCCGGTTTGATACCCGAATACTTTGTGACATAATCGACAATTGGATCCTTTATGGTGATGTAATCATCGATAAATGGGACACCTTCAGTGGTGCCAGAGCCTCGGATTACAGAAACACGTGCAAGTCCGCTTTTACTTGGGCGAACAATTTCCTGGGTTCCATCTGCTTTGACCTCAATTTCTGCCTTCTCTAAGTCCACAAACTCGGTATCGAGGGCAACTGGGGTTCCTGTGGAGGGTTTCTCATCAGGCTGTAGTACTTGGCAGGCCTCCGTTGGGCGATAATTACTGTAGATAAGTTAGAAAAGAAGAATGGTAACAGCGACAAGGGAAATGCGCGGGTGATAAATCTGCATAAGGAAAATAGAACAAATAAAAATTTTCAGGCAACGCACTTCATAGACCACTCGTAAAACAACAGAGTGGTATCAAGTTCACTTTTCCAAGAATCATCCACGCCATGTCGGGCAGTCTGGACTTGATAAGCCAAGCTACAGGGCGACTTCCAAGGCTGATTAAATGAAAACACCTCCTCTCGGCTAACTTCCGTCACAAGGAAATCGTTAAAAAGGTGCCATCGGTTCTTGTCGTTCACATCACGCGAAGATATTGCGACGTTTATGAAAGAAACTAGGTGTGGCTTGTGATGTTCTGGGATATCAATTTCAACCACAAGTCCTACCAGTTCGTATACTATAAGGCCGGGTGTACCATGCCTTTTGCGTGTTATAAGCTCTTCGCCTTCGAAGCATTGTATGCGCCCAGCTTCAAGAAGGATCCCAACCTCTTCAGGGAGCCACCCAGGAGTGCTCCATAATTGTCGGCTGTTCGGGTTATTTATGGCTGCATTTATCATCAAAACCAGAGGCATCCTGTGAACTGTTTTTCGGATAGAAACTTGCTGATAGCGGCGACAGTGGCTGCACCAACCCCTATTTTGCGTTTCGCGCTCAATGCTAGATTTGAGTATATCAGGGAATCGATAGGAAGCATTGCGCCGTGCTTGTTTGGGGTCGATCGCGGGATAGCTTAGCTCATTGACAAATGCGTTTCCAGGCCGTACGGTCTCGTTGCGGCAGAGCATACAGCAGATTGACTCAACCGCATCAGTTGAGAGTGTATGGTCTAGTTCTTCAGAATGTGGAAACATCAATCGAAAATCGTGAGATATCTGATGCAGGAAAAACCGATTGACTGACTGAATAGTTGACGAAAGGGATTTCGTAGTCAAGTTGTCTTCAAGAAGACCAAGATTTGTCGCTTCTCGAAAACCGCTAAAAGTTCTTAACAGGTTTGTTGCCTGGCAGTTTTGCCCGTTTGCTTTGTCGAGCATGTCAAACAGAAAACCCATTTCGCACAGGAGACAGTTGTCGTATATGCAGTTCGTTGCTACATGGTGGAGGGATAGATTTTTGACTAGCGGAATAAATTTAAACAGCTGAAGAAGGGGGTTTGCGAAGGAGTTCGCGATGTGCGTCTCCAATCCCGAAAATACCGTGTTATTGTAATATCTAGATGGGAGATTAGCATCCACATCCAATGCAGAGTAGTGCAAAATGTAACTAACCTAAAATCGAAGTCATCCACTCCGAACTTGCTATACTTGATCTCGACATTCCCATATTTTAAAAGTGGATCTTCCTCTGCCTCTTTATTAATAGCTATACTCTCTAATGTATCCGCAGTTTCACTCATATTATTTTCAAACTTGGCTTTCGCCTGAGCCCTTGCCCGCTCGCTTAAAAACTTTGGAGCAGCTAATGCTGGCTCCGCCGTGGGCTGTGCCCGCGTGTTTTCAACCTGATATCTCCGAGTTTTCCGTGGATTGGGGGCGTAATGCCCTATTTCCCCGGCGTGAAGATATGGAATAATCGCCTGATCTACTTGCGGAGGAATGCTTCCGATTTCGAAAACCAAATGGCTCGGCCAGGCTGAGAGCAATCGCTCATGGTAGTATGGAATGCCAATCACGTTCAAGGGGGTATCATTCGACCAATCCACCAAAGGCGGCCGTGAGGGAACATCCGCGAACTCCGTTTCCTTGCTCATTTCATTGAAATGGATTTTGGACGGGGAACCCCAGAGATGTATGAGGCATTCAGCATCGTTGACTGCGAGAGCTTCACCTGAGGGCGAAATCTCAAGCCCAAGCATAAACGTGACATTTGCCTGTCTCAGATTGATAGCATTAGGATTCATTAGATCAACTACTTGGAGCTGCCCGGTCTGGGAAGCTACGAAGCTTGTAGTCTGCAACTTTGGATGCATTCGGACGTACGCTGCACCAGCGTGAAACGGAATAGGTGGTAATGGGGTTAGGGTTTTCAAATCGTACACATTCGCCAAGGGGTCGACAATCGGAGAGCCGAGATGTCGTACCGAAAAGCCGCACGTAACGAGGTAGTCGTTCCGCGCATCCATGTCGTTGACAACGGTACCATGTGCTTTCCAACTTTTCACGACACTGAAATCGGATAGACTCAGTGCATTAACAGAGCCAGTATCAGTTGCGGCGCATAGGTAACGACTCTTTTTCATAATTGTGTAATTATACTCTGTGTTTAATTTCTCGACAATGGTTCCCTTGTCAACGTCAATGTGGAACATTGCCGGTTGGCAGCCAGCGACAATAATCCTTGAAGCCTGCTTGGTGAAACTCATGCAACGGAGATCCTCCATTTCTTCGTGGGAGAGATGCCATATTGTCAGGCCACGGCGGGAGGTGAGATGCACGCTCTTAGAAGATACTGATAATACGCCTTTCTCATGGAATAGAAGCTGGCGAACAGGCCCTTCAGAAGCCGGATGCGCTTTTACGGACGTATATCTTTGCAGCTCTGGCCCGTAGAAGGAGGTCACCCGTCCCTAATGATAATCAGTAATGAATATATGTATTAGTAAATTGCTTGTCTAGGCGATGCGCTCTGGTGACGCATGCTGTCCAAGAGTGGGACTCGAGGTTGTTGTCTCACGAATTCATTTCCCGTCCATAGTAATTCTTGTGCGTCATCAAACGCAATCGTTGAGGCGACGGTCGGTAGGACATGGGGACCTGAAGGAGGGAGAGCTATCCGGGATACCTCATCCCAGTCCGGATCCATCGTGCAGGCCGGCGAAGCCTGTCACCGGTGCTGTAGAGGACGCCGATATACTCTAGACCAAAACACAGTTTATAACTCACTGTTGAGACGGGATGGCGACGTTGTTAGAATAATGCTACCCGTAGGGAAAAGGGCCCACGGGGAACATCATCTTCGAGTAAAATTCCGGTAGTAAGATCAGGGAAGTCGAATTGGTCGTCGCCGCAGTCGCAAACGAATGTGTCAAGGTAAATGGAGAACGCAAGCAATGGATAAGAAGAGGCGTTCCACGAAAGGGAAAAAAAGCCGAATTCTGAAACGTCCACACCGGTACTCGAGATTTCAGATGCTTCCAGTTGGCATTGGTTCGCGATTCGGTGCCTGGGTTAAATCATCGCGGCGTTGGCGAAAGTCGACGTGGAGCAGGCGAATGCAGAGGCACGTGACTCCAGCAACTTGCCGCCCCATTTTGCCCGAGGGGGAACATGGATTCCAAAATCGATGTTATTCAATGTCAGAGTAAGTAATTTAATTCCACTTTAGCAACTATATACATAGTATGGTGGACTTCCAAAGTGATTTAGATTGGCTATTATAAAAATTAATATGTATCATCCCAGCCCGACATGGCTTAGGGAAGGAAGCTGGGGACAAGTAAATATATCTATGTCGGAATTGTGAAGGTGAAACCACACGCGAACTGACAGGACCCAATGACACCACAAAAGCCGGTATGCAGGGTATACATCTAGTAGATGATACGGAAATTGAAAAGATAGAGTCGGCGAGAATATTAATAGGCCCATAAAATGTAGACTTTCATTCTCTTATACCAGAACAAACAAGAAAGGTAAAACGACCAGCAGGGGCTTCCTCATAGCTGAAGACATAGTTCCATAATCAAGTAGGAGAAAAACAACATAAAAAGCGATGTCCGCAAAATTGGGTTGACCCGTAAACTGTTACAAAGAGGCAAATAAATTGTGAAAGCTATCTGGGGGAAATTCCGTAAACGCCTGCGCATCCTCCAACCAAGATCGCTGAGATTCTAGGGGCGGAGGACAGTAGAAATGTTTTGATCTCTGTCCGATTTCCGACTGGGACACGGACTGCCGTCTTCGGCAAAGGAAGAACGCATATTTACCGATAGAAAGAACTTGGGTTTAGGTTTACGTTTGAAGAAGCTGCTTGGGGGCCGCCTGGTGAATGATAAGGCTGGTACCCCCCACTGCCTGGTCCCGGCCTCGCTGCAGCAGGGGCAGTAGGGTACGGAGGCTGGTTAGGGCTACTGGACGGGACAGATGGAGGTGCTTGGTTAGGTTGACTAGGAGCTGACGCAGCGAGCTGTTGATGCTGTTGAATATGTTGAGGTGGGTGTGATTGTGCGGAATAAGGTTGATTTAGAGACGGAGTTTGTGACTGGGGATTAACCCTAGGTGGGTATGGCATGGAAGAAAAGTCAGTCGGTTGTGGCTGAACCTGGTGGTTTGGTTGGTGGCTTGGTGGGTGGTAAGAATGTCGAATATTTGGCGGGACGCTATCTTGTGGGGAGTCATATACTGATGTTCCAAGCTCCTGGGGGTGGTCGGGGGCATTCTGAGGGTGGTTATGAACAAGACCATTTGCTCCGTATGCGTCAGAGGGAGGTTGCTGCTGAGATTGTTGCAAGGGGGCTGTGCCGCTGGGGGTTCGTTGTCTGGGATCGGGCGTCTGTGCATTGTTTGGGTAGGGGAGCGGAACTTGCTCAGAGCCGTAGAACGGAGTTTGGCTAGATTGGAAAGGTTTTGGGCCGTCTATGTATTTATTATCAGCGGAAGTACCTTCATCGATTCAAAAGGAGAGCCCTAATCGAAATAGCCAAAGTAAGGGGAGAGGAAATAATACAGAAGCCATGAAAGGGCGGGTAGGTGAAAAATTTCGTACCTTGTGGGCGAGCGGCGTAGTAATGGTGGGGTTCGTCCTGTTGACCCCCCTGAGGGTATCCTGGGGATGCACTTTGCACTGGATAGCTGTATGCAGATTGTGGTGGCCGTCCGTAATGTGGCTGTGCTGGATGAGCCATCGAGGCCTCTAAAAGGGATTCGTAGTCTCTTCGAGCTTTGATGAACTTTTCATTAAGTTGGGTAAAGTCGTCTTCAAGAGGGTTAGCAAAAAGTTTTGAAGGAATAGCTCAAATCAAAATACTTTACCTTTCTTCTGTGAGTACTTTCCAATCAACTCAATAAGTTTCGGACGGATGGCTAGCGTGGAATGATATAAAGTTGTGATTTCGTCGTTCTCCTGGACGTTCAATTCTGAGCTACTGGTGCTTAAAAGTGTCAACAGTTTCTCTACATTTTTTATTTCGGCGAAAACTTCAGCCTCCATTTGAGCTTCCCTTTGGAGCTCCTCTTGGGTGGGATCTGATAGTTTCTCAACATAGTTCAGGGGGAAGATTCCAGTTTGGCCCCGCAGAGAACCTTTCCACCAATCTTTGTAAACAGATTCGAGCACCGCAATAACGTCACCCTTGCGGAACTGGAGTTCTCCGGGCTCAGAAGGCTGAAAGTCATATAGGGCTCGTACCCGAGAAACGGTGGCTGCGGTAGTACCTGATGGAAGAGGTTGGGACGGTGCGGGCTGGCCCTGGTTATCCTGACCGGTCGTACGCTGCGCAGCGGTGCTGTTCTGGGCCGAGGAAGAAGAAGATTTATCCTTAATAGACAATGCGAGCGCCATCTGAAGTTCCTCTTCCTCTTTCTGTCGGTCAAAATCGGTAATTTGTCGTTTCGTTGGTTTCGAGGGCGGTTGAAGATTCGGGTCTGGTAAATAAATAAATTGTTAAACAAAAAACAGTAACGAACAGAGCACTCGAGCAAAATCTGTACAAAACAGCCATCTACTCACTCTGCGACTTGAGTTTCATATAAGCCTGCTCCATAATACCGAAGTCAGGATTGCTAGAAAACATTTCTGTCCATTCTTCCATCCGCTCTAGTATCTTCGCCTTCACTTGTTGGTGCGTGTTCTATCGAACGTGGATCAATCAGCAAATGGCCTCGATGAATATGGCAGTTGTGTGATATGTAAAACGTTAGTTAACATACCCGATCGTTCGCAAGGCGTAGAAGGGAATCCGTAAAACTTCTCGAAGCTAGCTCACGGTGCATTTTCACCCCGCAATTTTGCGAAAGGGCATTAGCAAGCTGCTTTCATTAGCAATGAACTACAAACACGTCTCATGAATAATCACAAACCACCAACGTACTTCCAAGGTATAAAGTTGCACATTAGCATTCCGATGCGCAAGTCGCTTTATCATTGCAGCAACCGCATCTTTCGCACTGTAAGCCCAGCCATTATAGTTAGTCTCTATGAGTGATACTGGTTTCGCGCAAGGTCCTAGAGTCATACCCCGTATCCTCACTGCCAACCTTATCACAAACATCCTTTACACCATCGATTGATCAGCAACAAGAAAGTCTACACCAACCGACGCAATTGTTCCGAGGGTTAGCGTACAAGAATAAATTCCCAATTTTCCGATGTCAAGTTCTCATCCGTCGCCTTGGCTATGGGAAGTTGATCAGTATCTGTATCGCCATGTTTAGAAACTATAAACTCGAGACAACACTCACCAACGGCGTCGTCAAAGGCATTTTGCTGTGCGCGGAACATGATTTGATCCCGCAGTTGATCCAGCAAGGCGGGGGCGGAAAGCCTTAAGGAAGATGGGGTGGTTGAGTGAGGCTGATGATATGTATTCAAGCTGTCCTGGTCTATGGAAGGAGTATGGAGCGCACAAGATCGTATTCGGACGCGAAACCAAAAATGACCGGCTGAAGTACCAAAGCTTAGATGATGCAGTTTGCAGCCAGGCAACCAGGTTCTTGGGTGGCCCACTTCGACGTCTGAGAAGAGATTCGGACTGGGAACGGGCGGGAAGATGGCGGGGTGAGGAACAGTAAAGTTCAGTGGGCAGGCCGTGAGGTGTCCACGCAGTGATGCCGCAAGGTAGTGGGTTGCAAGAGGAAGTGTAGTGATGATGAGGAAACGGAGTCTTGTTGGTAGGTGGAGGAGTGTTGTAGACAATCTTGGTTGAAGATCAAAACCATGGAATGACGGTGCCAGGACTATATGATTACATAACCTAAACCGTCAGTGCCTGCGGGTGTAGGTATGTACGTACAGACACGGGCCGCGCACTTTTTTTGAATGGCATGATCAATTTTTCTCGCCTCATTCAAGCAGTTAACTTTCATTCACGTGCACAATATATAGATCACATTGTTAATACACTTGCCATCTTCACCATCGACTCAGGGATGAGTTAGAGGTTCAGAAATGGAGGTTAGATTGGAATTAGTGTTACGGAGTAGAGGGTAAGAATGTCATCATTACGAGATCTAATACTGATGTGGTTGGAACTGCATCGGCAGCGCGAGAGATAGGTTCAGTGAAAATAGTTATAAATGAAGTGATGAAATTGAAACAACGTTCAGTCTTGGTTGAACCATCTATGAATATTCAACTGTGTCTCTAACCAAAATAACCGGCCACAATATTACTCTCGTTATTGAGAATGAGCGGCAAAGTATGAAGAATTGATACTACTATTGATAACTGGAGAACGTCATTACAAAATATATTGTGAAAGAGGCTGTTATAGGCAACTGCACAATACCTTCTGAAAACAGATAAAACATATAAGAAACGACTTCTGAAGGATCTATTATCCCACGGTTTTTTTTTGATTCCACTGTTTTATAAAGGATAACCAACGGATGTAACAAAATATTTCGGACATAGACACAACAAAATATATTGAGTATGTGCTTCTGGTGTAAATGGAATGAAATAAAGATATAAAGATTGCAATTAGAGGCATCCATGCGTGGGTTGAGCGGAGCAAGGGTTGAAAGTGAGGTGATGGAAAACGCGATATAAGAATTTGCATCTTCTCGATAAACTGCAACAGTTAAATGCATCTTTTTTTTTTATATTGTAGCTGACAATTAAAGCC
Source organism: Blastomyces emzantsi (assembly GCA_003206725.1). NCBI lineage: Eukaryota > Fungi > Ascomycota > Eurotiomycetes > Onygenales > Ajellomycetaceae > Blastomyces > Blastomyces emzantsi. Next base: position 3,140 of record QGQJ01000437.1, on the reverse strand, counting down.
AGACGCCATAAAGTCCACGTTATGTTCATAATCAAAGGATTCGAGATAAGAAAGAAAGGCGAGAAAAAAAGGTATAGTTTACTGAGGGGTGGGGTTGGGGTTGACCACAAAAATAGACAGCAACGACCGAAAAATAGATAAGGATGTGTTTATCAGGTCGGAATATAAATAGGGGACACACGTTCATCAACCCCATACTCTGGCATATCATCGTCAATAAATTACATCAAGCTGTGGCCCACATCTGGTGTAAATGGGCAGACAAGTGTGGTGATGACATGTAAACGAAACACGTAAGAGTTAAAGTTTTAGATCAAGCGCGCTCTATGTTTGGGGTAGACCGCAGATAATTGTGCAGCGAAACAACACAAAATGTCGACAAGCAAATGTTTTAACGTGGATATTCCATGTAGAAATTGGGCGATCTAGAATCATGAACAGGACCTGGGCGAAAAGTAGAAAGGCATAAGATGATGGCATATGAATCAGAGATGGAAAATAATAATAAAGTAGAAAAAAAAAGGCGTGGGTATCGGAGTTTAAGGAGTGAAAGAGGAAGATGTTGAGCGTGGTTATGTTCAATCGGGTGTGAGGCGGAACTGCTCACAAGGGAAGAACTAGCCACCACCTTTCTGGGCCTTCTCCTGGGCCCTGCTGATCCGGGCTGCTCTAACCAATGGCGCAAGGCTAGGAAGCGGCTCGCACAGGGACATGAAGTTGTGCTACGCGAGTTGAGTTAGCAATGCACGAATATTCGGCGAATATAGCGCCACAGCCGTACATGGGAAAAGCACCTACCTTGAGTAAGTCATGCGCAGAGGCTCTTTTCTCCGGATCAACCTTCAACGCGAAATGCAAAAATTCCCGGAAAACTGGCGACAGGTTTTGCTCATCTTTAATAGTTGGGGTTCCATTTGTGGCGATAAGATAGAGAGCACGCAGCGGTGATTCGGTGAGGTAAGGAGGCTCCCCTTCTATCATCTCAATTGCCATAATACCCAAGCTCCAGATATCGACTTTACGCCCGTACTCCTTGCGTGTGACAACTTCAGGGGCCATCCAATACGGAGTTCCAACCATGGTGTTGCGCTTGTTCTGCGAGTCGTTGATTTGAGCACAAAACCCAAAGTCGGCTGGTTATTTGTCAGCAATGGTAAATAATAAGGTCTAGGTACGTGAGGTCTTACTGAGTTTGATGTTGCCATCCAGGGAGAGGAGGATATTATCAGATTTAATATCTCGATGGATAACACCTTTCGAATGAAGGTGTTGTAGCCCATTGAGAGTCTACTTTGATTAGTACAGTTATTTGGCATTCTGCGAAGAGGGGGAATTATATCCGAAGCATACCTCTCTACACACTGCCGCAATCTGGCCCTCTGTCATAATGTTGAAGGTAACAACATCGGTCAAACTCCCTCCCTCCATATATTCCATTATGACCCAGAGGTCGCCTCCATGTAAAAAGCTGTCCATAAAATTGACGATGTTTTTGTGCTTGCTGTCTTTCATCACCAGAATCTCATTGATGATAAGATCTTTCTTTGGCTGAAGTTCAAGGTTCATTTGTTTGATCGCGACACATTTGTTGGTCCCGTTCTCATAAGCGGTGTAGACGCCACCTGATGCACCCTGTCCAATTTTATTCAAGTTCCTATACTTACGGGTCGGATCACCACTAGAGCATATTGCGTTTAGCCGGGCCTTGATATCAAAGCCATTGCTCTGGCGGGTTCGCTGGCGCGGCCGGGGAGATGGACCAAGGTGACCTTGCTGTTGCGGGTGTGGTGTCTGCTGTATTGCTGGTGCCTTTTGCGGAAATTGCTGTTGGGGCGTGGGGGGTGTGAACTGCTGGTGTTCAGTTCTCGACGACGATGGATTAGTTAAACCAGTCGATGGTTGGTGCTGTTGTTGAATAGGAGGAGGGACATGTTGTGGATGCATGCGCGGTGGCTGCGACTGGGATTGTGGCCCCTGCTGTTGGCGTTGGCTTCTTGAACGCTCTAGCTGTTTATTGGAAATGGCATGTTGAGCAGCAGTGATGGCTTGTTCCTGAAGCTGCTGATATTGAGCGGGAGACGTAACTTGTGCCGGGGCGTTGATTCCAAGACTTGCGTCATTGGCATTCGAATTGGATCGACTGGGGCGGGTTTCTAGGGGCAATTGGCTAGATTCTGGAGCCAGGCGTGTCGTAAATGAATGTGTAGGTGGCTCCTGCACCGGCCGATTTGAACCATTGACGCTTTCCTTTGAAACAGGGGGTGGAGGGGCAGGTCGAACAGGAACCAAGTTATTAGTTGACACAACCGGAGGTTTGGGAGCGGCACGGTTTGGCACCCTACTAGATAGGGACGGTGTTGTGTTGAGGGGGAAGGGGTTGGCGCCAGACGAGGAGCGCGGAATTGGTGGCGGTGCTCTGGGATTTTCAAAGCTCCCCTCATGGTTCTGAGGGAATCTAGGACTGGTTGGGGGGGAGTTTATGGAGTGTAGTGGTGTATAGGAGCTGGGGCCCAGAGCGCCAGGGGACCCTTTTAAACCAGGAGCAGTGTCGTTATGCTCGTGGGCCATTGCATGGTCAAACTTGTGCCAAACCTCATCTTCATCCCGGCCACCAGCGTTTTTCTCGTAAAATTTCATGATATCCACCATGGTTTGTGGATGCTGTTCTTGTTCCTTCCTCGAAATGCCGCTCTCCTGCAGCATACGTTGCCAGTCTTTGGGCAGACCCTAAACAGCAAACCAAAAGAGCTTGTTAGTTCAATACACTTTGATAACCAGGTTACATCACATCATATCAACCGAAGCTGAAGCCATTGTAGTCCTAATCGAAAAGCAAGAAGGGAAGGGGGAAAATAAATAAAAAATTAACATAAGAGCAGTAAAAGAAGGTGTGTGAAGAAGATACCGTAAATTGACCTGTCTCATTATCATATCCAACATGGGTGACATGAACAGGATTTTCCGGCGCTGAGATTTTGATGTTTCGAGGAGAGCCTAGCATGCTGTTCATGAAGTTGGAGAACCCCGTCTTCCGTCTACTCAAACCTAATCTACCACTGCCGCCACCACCTCCGCTCTCATCAGAATATCGATTTGACGATGAAGTGTTTGCGCCATCTTCAGCGGGAGGGGTGGGGGAG